>VDFB02281492.1:445766411-445946804 GCA_007258455.2 Sequoia sempervirens
CATGGAGGTGGCGCACCATTTAGGGCTTATTTTTCATTCAGTTAACTAAAATGGAGGTCCAATAAGATTATGGCGTCCTATTTTAGGGTATTTGCATACATGTGATGCCTTAATTCTTCAAAAACTCTTTAAAGATGCATTTGGGCGTCCATTATTTTCACAGCAGGTGGAAGCAAACACAATTTTCCTCGTGCAAGCAAGATTTGAAGGCACTACAGGAAGAATTTTTCAGTGTTCTTCGCATCTACAAGTCCAGATTGTTCAGCAGGATAGTTTTGCATGCTTCATTTTTCTGGTAGATTCTTGGTAGCTTTCATCAGATTGAGGCGAGGCGAATTTCTTGAGGCAAAATATAACTTCTATTTTCTCACCTCATAATTCTTCTATCCTTGTCTTAGGTTTTCTTCGCATGTCAAAGTAAAAGGCGTTTTTTTCAGTATTAGATCATCTGGGTTTGTTCAGAATCTTTTTCTCTACAAAACCCATGTGCTAAAAATTTTCAAGAAAAATTGCCTTGTAGCTTCAATTTTTGAAGTTTTGTTTTTGCTAGAAATTCCTTTGCATGGTTGAGGAAAAGTCATAATTTTGAAAAATGAAGAATATGGGTGTGATTAGCTCATCAGTGGCAAAAAAACCCATATGTCAGAATATTTCGTCAAAAAAAAAGTTTTTGAAGCCCCGTTGCCCCTACTGCTTTTATTCCAAAAAGTCTTTGCATGTCAAGCAAAAAAGCATTTTTTTCGAATTTTTGACATTGTGGGTTGGCTTAGAATTTCATTCTCTAGAAAACCCACATCTCAAAAAAATTCGTAAAATTTGCCCCTCGACAGGCTATTTTTAGCCTCATCAGGAGATATTTTAGCTTTCTAGAAAAGTTGTCAGAATATAGCCATGTTCATAGTCAACAAGCAAGTTTTTCATAATGCAGTTCTCTCAGGCTGAATTCAAATCCAAATCAGTCTTAATTCATGATTGCATCAGAATGACTAACACAGATTTGCATCACATCTGGAGGGTTGATTAAGACTGGCAGGCATAGACACTCAAAGTCCACATGATTTCATACCTCGTATAACTGATAGCATTTCGAGGCCAGTTTAGAGGGTTGATACCATTGGAATTTTGCGTGTGCAGCGATTCGTGTGCATTTCTCACAACCAGAGTGTTCGTGGTCAAACTTCGCAGTTTCATCATGCAACACTCTTCCATTGAGAAAAACGTCAAAAGTGTCAAAAGCGTAAAGCTACAGAAGAAACAGTGCCATCACTCCAGTTGCAAAGCCACTAGAGTTACCAATCAATGAACTATCAATTGAAGTGTGCAGATATTTTCAAGATTGCTCAAATTGCTGACAAGCAGTGAATTGACAATTAAGACATGTGATGATTTCCAAATGATGCGATCAACAACCTCGTGTAAGGGTTAATTGCTCGAGATCATGGCCAGTGAACTACAGATCAGGTCGTCCCACCTTTTTCAAGATAGACATTGAGTTAAACTTGATGCCTCTTTCCAAGTTAACTCATTGTCCCACATATCATGGCATGTCTATTTTAGAATCATCTATGTATAGTTGGAGTTCTCATTTAGTTTTCAGTTTTAGTTAACTGATATTAGTTGTTAGTTAACTCTCATATTAATAAGGACTTGTGTGTTGCATAGTCCAATTAGTTTAATTTAGAATCAGTTAACTGAGGTGGTTTTTTCAGTTGACTGTTAAGTTGCATACATGTAGACTTAAGAATAAATCTTGCATGCTTGCGAGGCTCATGTTAACTCGAGGAGATTTTAGGGTTCCCTACTCCTCTGAGCTTCTATAAATAAGAGTGCCCTTGCTCATTTGTACTTTAACTTTTGCTCGTGATAGCGAACATGTTGTGCCCACCTTGCCTGTAGTATTGCTATTCAATATCTGTTCACTTAGTTAAATATAATTGTTGGTTTGATCATTCATTGTGTGTGTGTCTCGTTATGCAATTTGTTGTCCCAATTATTATTCTTATTGTGATTAATAAGCTTTGTTTCATATCTACACCTCGTATGGGGTTCGTCCTCCTTGGGAATTTAGAAGTAGAGTTTATCGTTTGATGTTGTGATTAATAGTTTTTCTTTCATATCTACACCTCGAATAGGGGTTCCTCCTTGAGAATTTAGAAAGAAGGATTGTCATTTAAGTGTTATTTCCAATAAGCTTGTTGCATATCTACACCTCAGATAGGGGTTCCTCCTCCTTGGGAGTTTAGTAATAAAGTTTATCGTTTGATGATGTTACCAATAACCTTCATATCAGCCTACGCCTTGGATAGGGGTTCCTCCTCCTTGGAAATCCTGTTGTAAAGTTCATCGTCTAAACATTCCCTGCTTCTAAGTCCTCGTGCTTTGTTTCTCTTGAGGAAATATGATAGATTAAGCATTAAGTTAGTTGTAGTTAAGATCTGCAAAACCAGAGAAAATCCTTAGCTGCAATGTATTGGTTTTCTTAACCTTGTGCCTCTTCCAGCTAAGTCAAAAAGATAGGAATTAGATTAATTTACTTTTTCACGAATATCAGTAAAAGAGGGAGCTTCCCCCCCTAATTTGAAGAGCAGTCATTACGCACTGTGCATAGTTGTTTGTTGCCAATACGCACTCCAGATGTGCGAATTGTAACGCCAACACAAAGAGTCGCCATTTTAACTAAATCCCATATCTCTACTCAAAATATGTTCAATTCGAGTTGATCTCATAAGAGTTAAGCTCTCTCAAATGCAATGAAGATTGATTATTCGTAATAGTCGAGTTAAACCTTCCTTTGCAAAGGAATGAAATTGCAAAATTCCACACCTAGCCAGCCATTGCCCTAGATCATATAGCTATTTCCAAGAACCTCTCTTTCCAATGCCAAGGAACCACAAAAGGCTACCATAATCTGCTGGAATCCACAGTAAAATAATCTGTCGGAATCCACAGTTAAATAATCTGCTGGAATCCACAGTCAGAATACTCTAGTTGTTTTAGATTACCAAAAACTCTGGTTGTTTTACATTCCCAAAAGATATGTAACTCCATTGCTTCTTGTTTGTATGTAATACAATCATTATGAGTGAATCCAGTTTTTCTTCACAATCTTACTACTAGTGTTTCTCTTCTAAGCAAAGTCTCTTGGATCTCTTTTACTGCAGTTTTGTGCTATATACTGTTCTTGTTTTTTGTCTTTTGACAAAACTCAGCTACTGAATTCTATCCTATCATGTTTTGAGCAGCTATTTTGCAAACTCACAAGGTTGGCATGATCATATCTGCCTGCCTTCATTATAAATACTTTCCTTTACCAAAAAAATATCCAGGTTTCTTCAAGATTGTTTGATTGCTAAGCTTGCCTTGATTGCTAGGCTGTTTTGCTTGCCAGTTACTTGAGAACTGTTAAAACCGTGAATTTTGAAAGCATTTACTCCACTAAGCATGTAAAATTTGTATCATTCTGTATTTAGTAGAGTTTCCCGCTGGTCATTACAACTCATAGCACGAACCACCAATTTTCTTTCTATCTAATCTGACGCCTTGTGCTCCATTGTCAATTATATCAAGGTTTGCAGCTTCATGCAGCTTATGTATCTCCCAAGATGCTAGGTATATCCTCTTATCATTGGCTCTAATTTGTTAAACATGTTTCGTGTTGCTAAGATCACTGTAACGAAAAAGGCTTTAACAAAAAGGTTTTGCATTTTCTTCCCAGTACAAACCTCAAATCGCCTATTGAGGAAACATGAATGCTAAAGGGAAAATCTGCAACCAACATATCTAAGATAATAATCTGGCCTGTTTGGATAATCTTGTAGTCATGGTTTAGCTGATATTCAATCATGTCTTCCCCAATAATAACGGTTTAGCTGCATACCTGTACATGCAGCCGTGCACCCATATCACTTCCAAAAATCACAGAGACGTTGATACTCACATAGAGGCATCACATTACAAGTATATCTTAATATAAATCAATATAGGGATTCAGTCCCATTCCCCTTAACTCGGAGAGTGAATAATATCATAAATAATGTTAAAATGTATACACACGCTACAGAGGAAACTGTAGAAAATAATCAACCAAACTCCAAAGTTTTTACATCTCCAAAACTAACAGGCATGATTTCTGATTCAATAATAAGCATATAAAGAATACATTAAAAGGGAAATATCCAACTTTTGAGCAAAATTGCCAAATAAAAAGTATTTGAAACAAAACTAAATAGAAAATAAAAAACTAATTTTTTGTTGGTTCTAAAACAAGAAAGAGATTTCTACATCAGAATTTTAAAGTAACTTTGTATTAGGCTTTCGCAGAACAGAACTATATCTGAGCCTGCGACGAAATGAGGGATCCTGCTAAGAAAACTTGTATGCCAAACAAATTCCACGCCAGAACTAGAATGCAAACGCATTATGACTGTATTGAGAACAGCACACTTATACCAAAGGTCTAAATGAAATGATATGGCCCTGCTCCCAGATGTAAACAACCAAGGGAATCTGATCCCTTTGACTGCCAAGTATACCACAACTACTATGGCAACAATACTGCCAAGGTAGAAGCAGCATAGACAAATAAAACAAAATATCAATCTTTTTCTTTTCTTTCTCTAATCTTAAAAATTGATGAACGAATTATATCGTCGTCTTTTTTAATCGTTGTTTCAAGTGCTTGAACAGTCTCTGGCTTTGCAAAGTATGTGAACAAGAGGTAGACCCCATCCAAAAATGTCTCTAACTTGCCAGTCATTGCTACTCTTTTCTTTATACTGTATGCAAGTGGAATCAAGCCCCGATTAAATACTTCAACACCAATGCCACCACCCGCAACAATCATCTGAGCATATTAGTAAGAATTATCAGGTAGTGCACTGTAAAACTGGAGCTTAACACTCGAGAAGATTACCAAATATACTTCAAAATGAATGCAATTCCACATCAGAGAGTGAAAATTTTGCAGTAAATACAGAAAAAGCAAATTTGAGATATAATCATCAGTAGACACATGCCTTATCTACTATATGGAGAACTTCTAGTCGGGAAGGCAGCATTCTAGACAACACCTATAATCTTAAAGGGGAAATGTATTCCTAGGAATCAGAAGCTGTATGTACCCCAAATCTATTGAGTATATTGCATTTTTCATTGTGCTGAGTTGAGATGGATGAGCTTTCCAACAAATAGAATAGAGGTGAAAAGTTTTGGAACACTATCTAGATCCTAAGTCAAAACCTATTCAAATCTTTCCCAAAAATTGAAAATGTAATGTGCATACTATGTGTCAAACTGATAACCGTGCTCAAGGAAAATGAAAATCAAGGAAGAAAAATGTAAAATGAAGGTAAGCAAAAGGCACCATAAATGTACTCTTAGGTTTATTTTCTTTACTTGACAAGTCCAAGCTAACACCCATTACCAGCTTCTTTATACGAAAAATAATTCTGTAATAAACTAATATATTGATTCATCAGACAAAGTTGCAATAAATTAAGGCTGTATACTCAACCTCCAAATTCCTTGAGCTCTCCTGCACAATTTTCATCTTGAGATCTGTCATTAAGATTCAATCTATGCAAATCATAATATGTTTATCTTTCAGCTGGTGTCTTCTCCCTTCTGGAAAAAAATTAAACATATTTGAAGACTGTAACCTTCCTAGTTCTTGTAACGACTGTAACCTTCCTAATTCTTGTAAAGACCTTCAGTCTTATCTGCTCCAACTTTTGAATTAATGGAAGTGGTTAGAGAGAGACAATCAGATATCTTTCGCATCAGCAACATGAAGATTAAGCAACTGGCAAAAGTACATCCTCCTCCTTGTGGTCTTAAGAGCAGCATAAGTGCAATGAAGATATCAGCAAGCAAATGCACATGTAAACGGTTTTTATGCCTATTCTTGAATATTATTGAAAATATTGGTTATAAGAAATTTAGGCATATAGAAGTTCAGGTCATAATAGTTACAAAGACAAGCTCTTTAGCAAAAATTAAAACTATTAAAATATTCAGTCCTGTGATCTTGAAGGAATAAAACTGTAATCAAAAGACACAATTGTGTGGGTGAAAAAATTATTAATATATCATATGTGGCACACAATGAAGTCACTGTTAGACTTCATGAATATAATGTTTGTCTATCATCAAGGCCAAGTTTTATTCATGCCAAATGAAGATTGAGTCCATCAAAGTAGTTGGATTGTTGGGACAGATTAGTTGACATGATAAATGCATATGCCCCATGGAAGAGAGGATGATCACAGTGGAAAGAGACCAAGATGATCATATTGTGCAAGGTCTTTGATATGATAGAAGTCCAATTGACAGCCCTGTTCAACTAACATGCATGTTTTTTTTCAATGTGCATACAACCAGAAGATTTCCATAAAAGGATCTCTGGTTATTACTGAAGGATGTCAAATGCCTATTTCCAGGTTTACAATTAGAAATTAAATGAATATTATAGCTTGTTGATTTCCAAGCAGTTGGTATTTTGCTTTAGTTGCAGTTTTCCTTTGCATTAGCTTCTCCACCAAATGGCCTGCACATTGGGTCCATATTGCAAAATCATATTTGGGATGTAAAAATGGCAGCCACCAGTAACTCATGCAATATTTATAGATAGGAGTCAAATTTGCATCAATGGCATTATATTTGGCAGATTCAATATATCTCATCAAAGAAGCATAATCTTCTTCTTTGCTGATGGTGTATCTGCAAGAGTGAAAAAACATTGGAAACCTCTTAAAAGTTTTCTTTACTTATAGTGATGGTTTGTTAATGATTGAAGACATTATAAAATTGACAAATTGATTTTCAGCTATAAGTAAAAATTTATACAGATAGAACTTTTAACCTCCACACTCAATCATTCTCATAAAAGAAACATAATCTTTTAGATCACTGAGTGTACTTTCTTCCATTAGTTCTAACATCATCAAAACAAATCCTATACTTCAACTGTTGACTGGCAGTTAACATAGAGAACATAAGCTTTTTATAGCAATAAAAAGACTAACATAACTTTTGTGCTTACATGACAGAAATGCATATGTATGGAATCCACAAACAATAGCTAAATAGAGACGATAAATCACAATGGCTGCTTATAAGTTATAGCTGAAGATTCAAACAATGGCAGCATAGATGGAACAAGCTAAAAATATTTTGCGTGGAATATTCTTCAGTGTAAGTGTTAAATTGAAGGGAATTTTGTTAGCTCTTTTTCAACATATTTTTGTCACGAGTATAATAACAATTCTCATGATGAAAGTGTTCTAGATGCAATATTTTGAATAAACCTTCAAATCCTCGAGGTTGGGGCTAACATGATTTAAAAAGGTCAAACAATCTGTATGTGATTTAGTGGTAGGTTGGAATCCCTATTGCTATGATGATCCGGGTTTGAAGACCTGATAGGCATTCTCACTGCAAAAATGTGGCCATTGAATTGCAATTTGCAAATGGAGTAAGTACAGAACATCTTTTTTCAACTATATTAAGGGGTTGACATAAAAATACAGACGACTACCCCACAACATGTCAACTAGCTACAACCGGTATTCATTGAATTAGAAAGAAAGAGATGACAATAATCCTACCTGATATTTACATTCACAGCTAGCGTAGGGTGATCTTTCATTGTATTAATTACAGCACCTTGGTACCTACATGGCCCAATGGAGGACTCCTAAGGAAGACATAATTGCGTCCCCAGGCAACAATAAGGGCCAAAGCCAATAGAGCAAGCCCATAGAAATACCAGAGGTTGTTAAAAAAACGTTAACTTGAGTGTATACAAGGTCTTTTTGAGTATAAGTTTTGGCCAAATCAAAGGGCACGCAAATCTGCAACAATGCATACAAGAAGGCGGCAAAGTCAGGTCTCTAAGAAAAGTATAACCTGTAGGTTATATAGCTCTGTACTAGTCTCTATATGGACAAGCCGAAGTTCTATTTCGTCCGGTAAATGTTGGATGATGTTACTGCTCCCATTAGCATGGTACAGGATCAGCTTGGACAACTTTCTTGAGAATTGTAAAAATGGGTCAGACTAAAATAATCTCTAACCTAGGAGTCCCTCAGTTCTCTCAGCAGGTGCAACAGAGAAAACATTAGAGGCTTTTATGGTCAAATGGTCGCAGGGGAAATGAAATCATCCAATATGTTATAGTTATTCAGGATTTTCAATATCAAAATCATTTAAAAAGTACTATAATATCAAGGACATTGTGTGCCGCAATTGTTTCTTTAAGCACACTACAGGCAAACGCCCCAGTGGTGATTTAACAGGCATTTGACAATTGTCCTTTTAATGGTGCTAAGCAAATCTTGGATGAGATTTTACGCCAAAACAGAGGAAAAGAGAGAATTGGGTATGCAGTGTAACCTCCTCGTAACGTTGGGTGAGGGCGAGGCGGTCCTCTTCTGAGATTTCAGGCTTGAGAACAAGCATCATCTCGTATGAGCGCAGCCCTGGTGGGCATTTCGCCTTCTCCGTCAACTTTTCACCTTCGTCATCTTCGCTCTCTCCGAAGAATGAGTCCAGAGTCATGCTTGCATATGCATATACACTTCTTGCCTTCAAGCTTTCGTGCTTGTGCGAAATTTTGATGCCACCCATTTGCTTCTCTCTGCATACTACTCTTGCCATTGCTCCTGCTCCTGCTCCTGCTCCACCAAATGCAAGACACGAATGCAGAAGGTGTGAAGAAGAAGAAAGTGTGAGACATGGAAGAGGGGACAAACTTGCGGAGGCCATCGCTGCAACTAGAGGAAGCGGGCCGCTCTCCCCTTTACCAAAATCGATTGAGATAAGCTTTTTCACATTTTTGTAATGGCGAAATTAGTAATAACCATGCCATTCCCAATTAAGTTTTGGGTTTATTTTGATGCAAATGATGTGTAAGTCGTATAATTTATTTTCATTTTATTTTTGTTTGCATTAATGTTGATATATTTACTATTTATTTATCCACAATTTATTTTGTTAGAATTAATTATTATATGTTTCTCATTTGAGGTTAGTATCTTTTTTTTTAATCATTTTTTCATGATTTAAAAGGTTGATTAAAATAAATTTTAAAGAGTATAAGTTTTATCTTTAAATCTTAAAGTTTCAAATTTAATTTTTCTTTTCTTTTTTTTAGTTATTGTAAATTAATTTAATACACATTTCGCGTGGCATATTATGTTTCGATGTTTAAAAATATTCGTTATGATTTAAACATATGTAGGAGTATAAGAGAAGAATAATTAAAAACACTTCAATTTTAAAGATTAACAAAAGAATCAAATTTGTATCATCAACGTCATCTACATGTTTGTGAATGGTGTATTTGATCTTTCTCATTGTTGTTAATTCAGCCCACTAAGGGATTTGACCTGGGAGAACTTGTTTAGATATCTTGAGGGTGAAAGCAATCAAATTTTCTAGTGTACTTTCTATCATATGAGTTCTACATGCCTCATGTTACTTTTATGTATCAAATTAGCTTTCTAATTGTTGGGATCAAACTCACAAGGCTCGGGATCAATTTGCATCATTTTTCTATGGTGGTTCAAACAGTAATGCATTCATTAAACTAAGGTAATTAATTTTTTGACATGGAAAATTATTTCAAAACAACATCAACATCATTTATCCATTGTTGATCTTAAAGCTAAGTACACTTAACCTCCTATTTAATTATCGTATTTATTTAAGTTCTATCATATATCTCAACTCTATTATCTAGGTTGATTTGTACTTAATTGGTTGTGTTTATTCAATTATCCTATATCATTTATGTAAAGAATTTATTTCTTTTACATTTTTGGTGAACACAACCTAAGGTTTTCCCACATGGTTTCTTCTCCTTCATTGGAGTTTCAAAAGTGAATGTTATAATTGTTTATCTTCTATATTAGATTATCCTCGGGTTTGATTGTGCTCTTATGTGATAATTAATTACTTATTTTGGGGTTTTCTTGTAATTGCTTGATCTTATCTTTCTCCAATGATACTCACCCTTATTTTGGCCTTCAAGATTTGTCTTTCACAATTGTTTCAAGTTTGATTATTGACAAATTTTCTTAATTTGTATCAACCTTGATGTAGTTCATATATCAATTGATTTATCCTTTAGGTTTTTCTCATTTTATTTTCTCACACCCACCCTTGGAGATTTCTATGTCATTGATATGTCTTGCATTATGGATACTCTTAGGTTATTATCACTTCCACATGTCCATGTATGTTTTGTTGATTTTGACATGTTCATATTTTTTGTTACATTTAATTCATTCATCCTTGATATTCTAATGATGTTTTATGTTACAGATGTGGATGTCATCTCTATAAAGAAATGACTTCATTATCTTTATGTTTTATCATCTCTCATAAAGTTGATAGGTACTTTTCCTTCTCTTTTATATATACCTAATTCATTGTCCATGAACTTCATGATGATATCATTCTTCATATGGCTTGTGATAGTAGTGTATATGAGCATGATGATGCTTTCTCTTTTCCTATCATTATTTCTCATGTTGTAGTTCAAGATGATTTTTTGTCTTTGATGGCTATAGAGGACATTGGCCTACCCCTCATTGATGTATTTAGGGATGATAAACTCATTGTTTTGGTTTCCATTCTTGAGTTTATGCTTTATAATGGGAATTCCTCTATATCTCATGTAATCCCTATGAGTTTTCATGATGACATATGCCATAATGATAGTTTAATAGCTTCTCATGTAGACCATATTGATGGTTCATCATCTTTTCATATATTACATGCTAATATTATTCCTCTTGGTAAGGACTTGTTATATAATGATTATGATTGTGCTACACATGCTAAATGTTTCTTGCTTGCTAATTATAAACATGTGGATTTGATGATACCTTATTAATTAGTGAGTTTAGACTCCATTTGAATGATAGGCATTATAAAGGTTTAATTCATATTTTTAACTTCTTTTATGTATTTAGGGTATGCTTTTATCTCTCATTTCTCTCAACATAGTGTGCTTGAGGATAATGTAGGATTTACCAATAATGTAAACTGCATGAGCCTATTTCTAGATAAAAGAAGCCAATTATAATAGCATAAAGCATGTAACATGCCCATTGTTCATGCAAGTAAATTTCCTAAGTTTTCACTTTCAAGTAAATAAACTATGTTTTCTTAACCATTGCCATAAAAGATTTATTTCTTTAATAGAGAACAAATGAACATAGATGTCAGTCGGTATTGGCATGGTGTGATGGTTTAAAGGTGGCATTGTTGTTCTTGCCACCAAGGTTCAAACCCCGTTGGGGTGGTATTGTTGAATGGTTGTATTCTGGTTCATAGCTCGGGCCAAAAGTGTTTACCCCTTGAATAAAAAAAAAGAACATAGATGTCATAACAACAACCAATTTTGATTTCATTTCCAAAATAATATTCCACATATTACAAATTCCCAATATTGTGTACAAAGTACATACATAGCTCAACCGAGCTTCAAAGCAATATATATAGATGGTTTGGGAATCTCCTTTTAAATCTTGGTCTCAGTCACCTGCTGAGGAGGAGAAGCATCACTCAAGCACTTTTCTGCCAACCACAAACTCAAATGTGGTTCCCCGCACATCTATCATCTGATAGATGGCCCTACCCTTTGACAAAGAGATTGGTAGAGTAACCTCGTAACAAAAACCATTCTAAGCTTAGTGTTGTGTCCTACATAACTAGAACTTGTAGACTCTACAATCCTGAACTAGCATGCATAAATGGATCATGGTGAATTGATAGTGGAGCCAAATGCGATCACACTAATTTGGCCAAAGTGATCACACTTAATACTTCGAATGAAAATCATCCTACTCACATACACTACTCAAGCTCGATTTGACTTTAGGCCATTATAAACTATGCATAGGTAATTTCCTTCTATAGGTAGTCTTTAGCCTTAGAAACAACCTATTCCCTTTCCCCAAAAAAAATTGTATTTCTACCAACAAAGCATAAACATAAGTTACCCCCCCTTCAATGGATAATTGAATCCCAAGTGTGACTTATGAGCTATCTAAATCAATCAAATAACTTTGCAATGAATAACCTTTAAGCTATCCTTGTTTCATCATTCCTCGTATATCATACTAATGATAAACAAGCTCTCCTATTATGGAGTATATACAAACACTTCATCGAAAATCATAAAATAGATTCCTTTCATTTTCATAAGCAAACACTACAATTCACTAATGCAAGCATTCTCATGCAATTCCAAACAAATCAATCAATTCATTCATTCTTTCATAATAAAAGACAAATAAAAGGAGAATAAATTCTTATGCATGTTGATCACTTAATCCAATAGACTAATCTGATTATCAACCTTCCAATGTCAGCTTGCTAAGCTCCTCCTCAAATTGCTATATTCACTCAATGCAATATCTCACAATAACCTCCTTCTCTATGCTCTCACAAAATAACTCTATCTCAGAAAAATATAGCTCTGGGATAAAAGCAACAAAATGAAACTACAAAATGTGCATCCAAATGAGAGAGTTGGCTCATCTATTTATACTAAATAATGAGACATTGATGCATAAGGAAATGGTAGGCCAGTCGACACCACTCAACCATGCAAGTCGACTCACCTCATATAGAAAAAGGTGGCAGCATTCTAAGTTAATACTCAGCCTGGTAAACAACAAATCAACCTCCTTGTATGACAACAATGCTTGACAAAATCAAATATACACATGTTCTAGAGATGAGAATCGAATTGCAAATATATATTATCATTTGTATATATATATACTTTTATGTGCATGTATATGTATGTATACATATATTGATATATCTGTATGGACATTTCCATATGTTGCACATATGTATATATTGACACATGTATACATATGTATATATGTATATATCTTATATATATATATGTATGTATATATATATGTATATATATATATATGATTAAACACTCAAGCACATAAACAATTACTATCTTATTGATAGGAAAATATACGTGTGATGTATATATACATATATACATACATGTCGCATTGTCCCTTTGATATCACCAAGCACATAAGCAACCCATCCATAAGCATGCATAGGTACATCTACCTATGTACTATCATGTACATGTGTCTTCATGCATATGGTCTATCATCAACATGCATATGTATACATATATATACATTCAATGTATGTTCACCTCATCAATCAAGCATAATAATATAAAGAAGAACTCATAAAACACCAAACACATAAACATCATCCAAGAATGCACTCAACGGTAATCAAGTCCTTACTAATGCAAACATATCATACTAAAGCATGACTTACTGATTCCCAACTCTATGACTTGACTCAACCATTCTATTGTGAGTGTGTGTGTAAGCTCAGTTAGCTTTCGTTATAGGTTACTCGACCAAGTTCTTCTCCCTGAGTGATACTTCCCCTCGCTCCTAGAGGATTGAATATAAACCTGCATCCAAATTAACACATTTCCATGGTAGTCAATCATTCATCAAAATAAGCATTTACATAATAATTTTCATAGTTAGAATATCCAATTCAATAACCATTCAATTCGATATATGCATTTCATCACATAACATTAAATGAAATAAACATTCATTCATAATTCTTTGATAAACATAGTACAACCACATATTTCTAATCAGAATTCCAAATACATTCACATATGCAATAATTTACCCAAGCATAGTAATAGAAAATAGGTAAACACACAATGGGGTGTGACATACTCCCACCCTTGTGAATCATTGTCCTTGATGATTTTATGTAACAAACATAAACTAACAGGAAACTAGGATTTCTTTCAAGTACTTTCAAAAGCATGTAAAGCATGTGGAAAATTTTGTTGTATCTCAGCATAGTTTTCCCAAGTGGTAGAATCTTCCACATATTGGTCCCACTGGACTTTGCACTGCAGAACTTCCCTATTACGTAAGCGAAGCTTACGCGTTTCGAGCACCTTGATAAGCTTGATTGTTACCACTCTAGGGTCATGTAACTGTAAAGCATTCCAATCAATTAAATGATTATCTCTTGGTATATACTTCTTTAGGTAAGAAGCATGAAAGATGTTATGCATCCGAGCAAGAGCTAGTGGCAACGCAATTCGGTAAGCTATAGGATTCACTTCCTCAAAAATCTCAAAAGGTCCTACATAGCGTGGAGCTAATTTGGATGACTTTCCAAACTTGATGGAACTCCTATGAGGTTTTACCCTTAACAACACCTTGTCACCTACTGCAAAATTTTGGGGTACTCACTTTACATCTGCATAGCTCTTATTTCTATCATTGGCTTCAAGTAGCCTTTGCTTAACAATCCTAACCTGTTCTTCCATTTCAGCCAACATCTCTGGCCCAATACTCACCCTATCCTCAAGTTTATCCCAACTTATTGGGGTTTGACATTTTCAACCATATAATGCTTTGAAAGGAGTCGTCTTTCTTGCGAAATGGTAGGAGTTGTTATAAGAAAATTCCACAAGGGAAAGTAATCTTCCCACTTGTATTGATGATCCATGCAATACATTCTATGTAGGTCTTCAAGTACTTGATTCAACCTTTTTTTTGTCCATCTCTTTCCAGATGATACATTGAACTTATATTTAGTTGAGTCCCAAGTGCAGAAAATAAGGTTTGCCAAAACCTTGAGGTGACTCATGCATCCCTATCTGAGATAATTTTCTCAAGAATTCCATACAGTCTAAACACTTCTTGAATGAATTTTCATGCTATAACTGGGGCTCCATCAGTTAGGTTGCCAGGTATGAAATTTGCTACCTTAGTAATCTTATCCACAACCACAAGAATGTCATTGTGCTTATTCCTTGACATATGCAATCCTTGCACAAAGTCCATACTTATGACTTGCAACTTACTCTTTGGAATATCATGTGGGTATAACAAGCCTGTAGGATGATGATGTTCAACTTTCACACTTTGACATTCTAGACACCTAGCCACAAATCTAGCAGCATCTCCTTTAATCCCTTTCCAAAAATATAATGGCTTTACATCAGCCAGCATTTTTGTCACACCAAGGTGTCCAGAGTATGGTGCTTCATGAACTTCTTTCAATACTATATTTCTTAACTCTTCAGAGTCAAGTACATACATTCTCCCCTTATACCTAAGTAATCCATTGGGTTCAAAATGAAATCCTTCATAACTTGCATCTTGCATATCACTCGTGAGTGCTTTCTTAACTTGCATATAGTACTCATCCTCTTTTCATTTCTCCAATACTTGACGTTTAAGTGATTTGGATTGTCACTATTGAGGCAATATGACGTCTTAAATATATCACATGTCCAAGATATTGCACTTTCTTTTGGAAGAAAGTACACTTAGATATTTTCCCATACAACTTATGTTCCCCCAACCATTGTAGAACTATCTCTAAATGCTTACAATGATCCTCCTCATTCTTTGAATAAATCAAGATATCTTCTAGGAAACCCAAAACAAACTTATCTAGGAAATCCCTAAATACGTTATTCATTAGGTTCATAAACGTTGTTGGTGCATTAGTTAGTCCAAATGGTAGGACTGTAAACTCATAATGCCCATATCTAGTTTTGAAAGCAGTCTTAAAGATGTCCTCATCTTTGATTCTTAACTGATGGTATCTAGTTCGCAGATCAATCTTAGAAAACACAACTCCCTGCATTTGATCAAAAAGATCATCAATGTGTGGCAATGGATACTTGTTCTTTATCGTAGCTTTATTAAGCGTACAATAATATATGCACAAATGCAAAGTATCATCCTTCTTTTTCACAAAGATCACTAGTGCTCCCCAAGGTGATACACTTGGTCTTATCAATCCCTAAGATAGTAGTTCATCTAGTTGTGCCTTAAGCTCCATTAATTTAGTTGTTGTCATTCTATAAGGCACTTTGGAAATAGGTTTAGATTTTGGCACTATATCAATAGAGAAATTGAATACCCTTTTTGGTGGTAGTCCATGTAGTTCCCCTGGAAACACATCTGAAAACTTTCTCAAGATAAGATATATTTCCATATCTGTCTCCCTAGTTTCCATCATTTCACCTTCTTCCATCTCTTGGTAACTCTATGGTCCAAAGTTGTCAAGACCCTCTTGAGAGTTAAATCCCTTATAATCTTCAAGCTTTTCCATCTTAACTACAAAGAGCTTGCATCCTTTCTTCGTAGCCCTTAATAGTTGCATAGCAGATATTTGATGCAATTTGACCTCCCTAGGTATCCCTTGTAGCATGACTTGGTTACCAAAATCATCCAAGCATTCTATTATTTTTGCATGGAAATATACCTTAGCTCTATGTCTCTAAAGCCAGTTCAAACAAGGTAGCTCAATCCTAGCTTCAAAAAAACATTGTTCCACTATTGCTCTTGTCTATTTTGCATATTCTACAACCCATGACTTTTCCATATAACTAGCTTTCTTAGATATTTTCTTTGTTATTCTAGGTGAAATAAAATTTTCAATTGCTCCAGTATCTATAAGTATGGAAATGGGTAAACCAAATAAAATACCTAGAGTCTCTATTGGAGAAACTTGATACTCCACTTAACGATTGTCCAAGACAACATGAATCTTTTGTTGGAACATTGCTTGGTGGGTAGGAAGTGGGTTTCCATAAGATTGTGACCCATAAGACTTATTGGGACTATGGATAGCATAGTGATCTCCCCCACATGTGAAGCATCTAGTTTCTAGTACTTTCTTCCTTGCAGGTTTACCAGATTTAGTAGCAATACTTCTAGCATTGTTAGCATTTCCACTATTGGAATTATTCCTCTTATGTTCCCTCCTAGATTCTCTTCCATTATTCTAGGGTCCCTATTCCCCTTGTTTCTTCAAATATTTTACAACTTCAAACTTCTTTGGAGTTGGTTTGACTTGAGCTCCTGTGAACTTACAATTCCTATTCTCTTGGTAGATAGAGATAGCTTTGGGCTTCTTCTCTTGCTTAATAGCTTTCTCGTACACTAGATCCATAGTAGTCGGACCATGAACATCTACCTCTCCACTAATTTGACTATTAAGCTTGATAATAAATTTCCTTATGCGGAAATGTTCATCCTTTTGATACATTGGTACATAACATAGCAGGTGGGTAAACTTTTCCCAATACTCATTTACCAACATCTCACCCTATCTCATATTTTGAAAATCAGTGAGTTTCTGGTCGAAAAAGAGTTGGGGTAACCATCTTTTCTGAAATATTTCCACAAACTCGTTCCATATAAGTTTTAGAGAACTAAGCTTGAGTTCCATTTTCTTGTTCATCTACTAGTTAGAGGCTTCACCCACTAACTGATAGGCTCCCCATATTGCTTTCATGACCTCAGAATAATTTATAATCTCAAAATATTTCTCCATCTAGATCAACCATGCCTCATCTTCTTCCCCGTTGGTGCTACCTTCAAATTTGGGTGGGGTTATCTCATGTCCCTAGAAAGTTCATTAGCCAACCACTTCCTACTAGTTCCTTCAAAATGAGAGTGAGATTTCTCATTCTCGTGTTCATGAGTTTGTTCATGGTCATGAGAATTTCCTCCCTCATCCTCATTGACAAAAACTTCTTCATTAATTGGGACTTGTTCTACTCTCTCCCTTACCCTTACTTCCTGCTCAAGATTTCCCAACCTAGCGTTGGTTTCATGAATGATAGCCAAAATTTGATCCAATTTAGCTTCATTACCCACTGAACCTTTTCTGACTTCTTGACTCCCTCTAGGATTGGTCCTTGTTCTCACCATCCTTGCAAGAATGGATTATACCTAAAGGTTCATCTATATTAGATTCAATCATGTTCTTATTATCTTATGGAAAATATTTAAATGAGCATTCATTCACTCATAAGAAATTTCACATAAGATTTAAGTACAAGCTTTTTGATAAACACATGATTTTTATTATTCGCAAGGATCTAAATATCCTTTCATTTACATAGAGTGACTATTAAGATAGTCAAGTGGAGAGTATCCCTCGAATTCACTCTCAGACACATAACTCAATGGGGTATACCCCTCTGATTTTTGTTTATCTCTCATTTTCTCATATCTATCCCAAAATGGATAGTAACCTTCAAATTTGTCATATGATACATAGTTACGGGGAACATAACCTGTTGATTCATTACTTGAGGAAATTACAATCACTTTTGACATAGGAAGGACTCTAGGGTCTCTAAATATGAATGTTGGATTGGCACTTCCTTTTGAGGGCATATCCCTGGAAAGTGACAAGGAATCAGACTTTGCTAGTGAGACTGGGGGTAGATAATTGAAATTGGCCTCCTCCTTCATGTTGGATGATGTGGTTGTGTTGCTGATATGTGGTTGTCATTGATGTCAACACTATTAGTATTTGATGTATTGAAGGTTGTATATGTTGAGGATATTGAGAAAATTGTTAAAGGAAAGAGTTGCAGGTTGCTAGTGGAACAGTGAAGGTCATGAAGGTGTCTTGATCCATACATCAATGATCAATTGTTGTGGACTAAAGGGTTTATTGTTGAGAGTATATAGTTTATCCACCGAAAGTTTCAAAGGTCCGCGTGAAGTTTTGATCATGTTATGAACAGTTGTGTTCTAACAGTTTTTATGTGGTTTCAGTTAGTATTCCTGAGTGAATTTGATATGATTTTAGTAATTTAAGTTGTTGTGGATGTCTCTATGTTGGTTCTTGTTGCGTTTGGATGCTTCTAGATCATTCTCTATCTTTGTTGCATGTCTGCGTTGATCAGAGTGTTCGTGGTCAAATATTTTTCTCATATGTGTTCGGGTTTTCATGTTCTTGGCCGACATGGTGGTTGTAACATGTTGTGGATCCTTGGAGATTAAAATTTGAATGTTTGGCACGCTCAAGGATGTTTTTTTTGGCCACAACATAATATTGGCTAACGATGTTTGATTCGCATTGGAAATTTATTTGTAAATTTGGGCCAACATTGCATATATGTTTTATATTTTCATATTTCTTTTTGCCGACAAAGTTGTTGATGAAATTCATGTTGCAGATATATAAGAGCGGTTGTTTTTTTCAAATTGAAGAATGCTCAGTGTGCTCCTATGTGTGTATGTGAGAATATCATTCAATTACAGAGCAGAGTGAAGAAGTTTGAGCGAAGTGTGAAGGAGTGTTTTTGTGCTTAATCAAAACTATAATCAGGCTTTTGGAGAAGCTACTTTCTCAATTCATACCCTGCAAATCTAATCCATATTTTTCTTCCTTGGGTAGTGAGCCCTCTTGTATTTGAGCAGTGAGCTCTAGGCAGTGTGCCTGAATGCAAGTGCATTCCCATTATTATTCTTATACTTTTAACAGGGTATAATCTTGTGGACTAACATCCATTGTGGTTTTTCCCCTAACATGGTTTCCACGTAAAAAATCTTGGTGTTTTTTTTGTTTTTGATGTGTTGATTATCTATGGTTATTGTTCATGCATCAGATATGAAATTGAGTTAAGTTAAGTTTGAGTTAAGATTGAAAATTTTAAATAATTTGTGACAACTGATTCACCCCCCCCTCTCAGTTGTCTTTCCTTGTTTGCCAACACTTCAACCTTCTCTTTACTTCACTAATTTGAGAAAGAGTGTGACTGAAAGTCTTAGTATCACTTAACCAGATGACATTGTCATAGTTGGTACCCTCAATCGTTTGAACAATGGCCTCTTTTTCCTTCTTGGTTTTCATCTAGCGCTCATTCTCTATTATTGAATTTCTTGTAGTTAACCTAAGATGCACCATCCTGGCATAAGAATTTCCAAACATTTGATAATGTTGGATGGATTTTATGATGAGCTCGTAGGTTCCAGAGCTAAACCCTGGTAGCTTTGATACCACATGTAACATGCCCATTGTTCACACAAGTAAATTTCCTAAGTTTTCACTTTCAAGTAAATAAACTATGTTTTCTTAACCATTGCCATAAAAAATTTCTCTCTTTCATAAAGAACAAATGAACATAGATGGCATAACAACAACCAATTTTGATTTCATTTCCAAAATAATATTCCACATATTACAATATTCCCAATATTATGTACAAAGTACATACATAGCTCAATCGAGCTTCAAAGCAATAGATATAGATGGTCTAGGAATCTCCTTTCAAATCTTGGTCTTAGTCGCTTGCTGAGGAGTAGAAGCATCACTCAAGCACTTTTCCACCAACCATAGACTCAAATGTAGTTCCCTACACATCTATCATCCGATATATGGACCTACCATTTGACGAAGAGATTGGTAGAGTAACCTCGTAACAACAACCATTCTAAGCTTAGTGTTGTGCCCTACATAACTAGAACTTATAGAATCTACAATCCTAAACTAGCATGCATAAATGGATCACGGTGAATTAATAGTAGATCCAAAGGTGATCACACTACTTTGGAAAAAGTGTTATCACTCAGTACTTTGAGTGACAGTCATCCTACTCACATACACTACTCAAGCTCGATTTGACTTTAGGCCATTATAAACTATGCATAGGTAAATTCCTTCTATAGATAGTCTTTAACCTTAGAAACAACCTATTCCCTTTCCCCAAAACACAATGGTATTTCTACCCACAAAGCATAAACATAAGTTACCCCCCTTCAATGGATAATCAAATCCCAAGTGTGACTTATGAGCTATCTAAATCAATCAAATAACTTTGCAATGAATAACCTTTAAGCTATCCTTGTTTCATCATTCCTAGTATATCATACTAATGATAAAAAAAGATCTCCTATTATGGAGTATATATAAACACTTCATAGAAAAGCATAAAATAGATTCCTTTCCTTTTCATAAGCAAACACTACGACTTGCTAATGCAAGCATTCTCATGCAATTCCAAACAAATCAATCAAGTCATTCATTCTTTCATAACAAAAGACAAATAAAAGGAGAATAGATTATCATGCCTATTGATCGCTTAATCCAATAGACTAATTTGATTCTTAACCTTCCAATGTCATCTTGCTAAGCTCCTCCTCAAATTTCTATATCACTCAATGCAATACCTCACAATAAACTCCTCTATGCTCTCACAAAATAACTCTATCTCAGAAAAATATAGCTCTAGAATAAAAGCAACATAATGAAACTACAAAATGTGTGTCCAAATGAGAGAGAGTTGGAACATCTATTTATACTAAACAATGAGACATTGATGCCTAAGGAAAAGTTGGGATAGTCAACACCACTCAGCCATGCATGTCGACTCACCTCATATAGAAAAAGGTGGCAACATTCTAAGTTAATACTTAGCTTGGTAAACAACAAATCGACCTTCTTGTATGACAACAATGCTTGACTAAATCAAATATGCACATGTTCTACATATGAGAATTGAACTACAAATATGAAAGACTTATATAGGAAATAGATAATTCATAATATGGCACCAAGTTTCAGAAACCTCCCTAATCTTTTTCCCATGGTTTATCAAAAGAAACATTCAATAATCTTTAGGCTACACATAATGTAGTCAACTCAGTCATAGAATGTCTAATCAACATATTAAGGATGAATTGACTCCTTGAAAATAGCACTTTAAAGAGCTTTGAACCAACACATTTATTTGTTGTGGTTTTATATACTTTATTCATGTGTTTTAAACACTTTAAACAACAAACTTAATGTTTATTATTTCCATCGCATATTATCCCTTTGGATAATGTGTTTCATTGTGTTGGCAATGTGCTGCTTTAAAATAGTGATGCATTTATATTAGATCGACCATGGCTTATAAACTTTATATCGACCTTTATCATAGTTCAACCATGTCATATTATATATAAATATATATATATGTTTATATATATATATATATATATGTACATATATATATGTTTTTATATATATATAACCAAATAGCTTTCAATGCTATTAAATGGGTCCACGACCAATTATTGAGGTGGTTAGGGACTTTGTGAAGAAGAGATGGAGAGTCAAAGGACAAGTAGAGGTTGTGGCTCTACCTAAAGGTTTCTTCTCTTTTTCTTTTTCTTGTGAAGAAGATAAATATGTTGTTCTGTGTGGTGGCCCTTGGGTTATTGGCAAGTCATCTCTGGCTATTAGGAAGTGGTCTCCAAAAATGAACTTCTCGGATGCTGCCTTTGAGGCAGTACCAGTCTGGGTGCGCTTACCTGGGTTACCACTGGAGTTTTGGAATGAGGATTTGTTCAGAGGGATTGCCAGCTCCTTTGGGGAATTTTTATCCATTGATGTTATGACTTCATCTAGAAAGAGGCTAGTTTTTGCTAGAATATGTGTGGGGGTTACCTAGTCCTCAGATCTCCCCTCGTCGATTGAGATAGTTTCAAAACTTGGAAAATGGACTCAGAATGTAGAGTTCGAGACTCTACCCTTTGTGCATTTTACTTGCAAAGAAGTTGGGCATTGGGCGAAGAAATGCCCAAATAATAAGCCTAAACCCAATGAGAAGGTGGCTCCTAAGGAGACTAAGATGTGGAAGGTTAAATCAGTGGAGAAGCCTCAGGAGGAAGAGACAAGTGTTGATTTATTAAAGGAAGGATAGAAAGTTAGCGGAGAGTGTAATCTCAGCCCGGAAAAAAGGAAAGATGAGGACTCTTGCAAAGGATCTGATAATTTTGCAAATCTTGAAAGCGAGATTAAAGGCCTTGAAAGAGAAGAGGTTGATTTGAGAACCAAGGCTTCCCAGGAGGAGGACGAAAGAGCAGAAGGAGGGATGGATGAAAAGCATAATGAGATCCTGAATCTTATCTCAGATTCAGTAACTGATAGTCTGGAGGATACTTCCCACTCACACCAGAGCATGGAAAGGGGGGCAGAGGTCTATGAGAGGTCATGGGATTCTAACTCTCCTATTCATGTTGAGACACAAAGCTCTCCAGAGAGTGAAATCTACATTTGGGAATTCAGCTGGTTCTCCCAAGGGGGGAATGAGGGTAGCAATCCCATGTTACATAGAGTTGCTGCAACATATGATTTCATGGATGGGAAAGAGTTTATGGGTTTAGAGGATCTAGATCTAGAAGAAGAAAACCTATACACTAAAGTTGAGAAGAAGAAGAGTAAAAATGGGAATAATACAGTGGGGGTTTCTACAAGAAATAGGGCCAAAGCGGATGTGGGAATGCCGAAAGGTTTAGGTAGAAAATCAACTAAATGGCATAGAGAGCGGGAATGTATTCAAAACATTGCAGATGGAACTCAAAAAACCATCTTGGATTTATGTAGAACTCCATCTAAAAAATGAAAGTCATGCCATGGAATATTTGGGGACTAAACAGTTCCCATAAATAGGAAATTTTGCACAATTTTGCTAGAGAACATAAGCTGGATATTCCTATCATTCAAGAGACTAAAATGTCCAAAGATCGTGTGGAGTTGATTAAGATTTTTAAGAATGGTGGTGTACAGGGCTGTAGTTCGGATGGTGCCTCTAGGGGTTTGGTGACCTTTTGGAATCAGGACCGTATTCAAGGTACTCCAATTTTGGTAGATGCTAATCATGTGGTCACTAGATTTAAGCATATCAGAGATGACTTCAGTTGGATTTTGTCTAATATCTATGCACCCAATAGTAAAACTGCTAGAAGGATTTTTTGGAAAAAACTTGAGTCTTTTAGGTCACGATTTCCGAATGAGAACTGGGTCATTATGGGGGACTTTAATACACCCTTACTGGAGTCTGAAAAATTTGGTGGATCTCAAATTTAGTTGGATAGTAAGTTGGATTTGATGAAATTTATCAACTCTCAATTTTTGCATGATGTGGACCTCAAGGGGGCCACCTACACCTGGTCTAATAGGAGAGCAGGGAACGATCTCATTCAAGTTAGGCTTGACAGGGCTTTAATTTTAGATAACTGGTTGAAGGACTACTATTGTTCGTTAAATGCTCTCTCCAGAATTGGATTAGATCATTTCCCAATAAGTTTTATGGCTGAGTTTGTGTCAGGTAAGAGGAATTTTCCTTTTCGATTTGAGAAAATGTGGCTATCTCATCCTAAAATATTTAATTGCATTCATGAGTGGTGGAACATAAATGTTAGTGGTACTACCATGTTTAGAGTGGCTAAGAAACTTGGCGAAGTTAAATCTAAGATAAGGATTTGGAACAAGGAAAGTTTTGGGGATATTTTTGAGTCAAAAACTTCCATTCAATAGGACTTAAGGAATATTCAGGACTGTATTCAAAGAGATGGTTATGTGGGAGATATCCTTCAAAAGGAAAATGAAATACTCTCTAAATATCATAATATTATCTCGAAGGAAGAGGATTACTGGAAACAGAGATCTAGATGTGCTTGGCTTGTTGTTGGGGACAAGAACACCAAGTTTTTCCTCTTGACTACCATGAAACATAGGGCCTCTAATCGTATTTCCTATATAATGAAAGATGGGGTCAAAATTTAGAGAGGGGAAGAGATTAGAGGTGAAGCTATTTAGTTCTTTGCTGACCTTCTTTCTACTGGAGAAGAGTTGAATGTGGATGCTCAAAATACTCTTATTGAGGCCATTCCTAATGTCTTAGATGATCATCAAAATAAGCTCTTGATGACTATCCCATCACAAGATGAGGTTAGGAAGGTAATCTTTTCTTTTGAAGGAAATAAGGCCCCTGGCCTAGACGGTTTCCCCATGTTCTTCTTCCAAGTGTTTTGGGAAATTGTTGCTGATGATATTACTAATGCTATTAAAGAGTTTTTTGGGGATAGGAAATTGTTGAAAGAGCTTAATGCTACCTTCATTATTCTTATACCTAAATTTCTTGGTGCTAACTCTTTTGATTCTTTCCATCCTATCAGTTTATGCAACTCTTTTTACAAGATTATTTCTAAAGTGATCACTTCTAGGTTGCTTGGGGTTCTTCCTATGTTGCTCTCTCCTTAGCAAAGTGGCTTTGTTCTGGGCAGACGGATTCTAGACTCAATAATTACGGTTCATGATAATATCCACTCTCTTGAAGTTTCAAAAAACCAAGGCTTCTTGCTTAATCTAGACATGGCTAAGGCCTATGATAGGGTAGACTGGAAATTTTTGATTAAAGTCTAACAAGCTTTTGCGTTTTCTGAAAGATTTCTACAATTGATATGGGAATTGATTTCTACCATTAGCACCTTGGTGATTATAAATTGGTCTCCTTCCCATTTCTTTGAAGTGTCAAGAGGAGTCAGACAAGGGGATCATGTCTCCCCGATTCTTTTCACTCTCATGGCTAAAAGTCTTGGGAGGCTCATTCATAAAAAAGTGATAGAAGGTAGCTTGAAAGGTTTAAAACCCTCTTCAGAAAATCTGGTATGCTCACATCAGTAGTTTGTGGACAACACGATGCTTATGGGAAGTGCTACTATTGGCGAAGCTCAAGCTTTAAAGATTTGTCTTGTTCTTTATGATGAGGGCTCAGGGCAAAAGATTAATAGGACCAAAAGTTCCCTCTATTTTTTCAATACCCATGAGCATAGACAAAGGAAGATTGCAAATATCCTGGGTTGTGGTGTTAATTCCCTTCCTTCAACTTATTTGGGCCTTCCTTTAGGGTCCAAACCTCCATATTCCTTTTGGATTTCTCTAGTTGATAGGTTCAACAGGAAATTATCTGGTTGGAAAGGTGCCCTTTTGAGTCAAGCTGGTAAAGTTCTGTTACTTAAGGCTTCTCTTAAGAATTTTCCCATTTATGCTCTTAGTATGTTCAAGATCCCAACTAAGTTTGTTGACATTATTAAGAGGATCCAGAAATGGTTCCTTTGGTCAAGGGTTGAGGAGAAGAAGAGGATTCCGTTGGTGGCTTGGGAGAGAGTGTGTAGACCCAAGAAGTCTGGAGGCCTTGGTCTGAGAAATATCAGAGTGTTTAATAAAGCACTCCTGGCTAAGCAAGTGTGGAGAACTTTTGCGTACATTCGAGAATGGAATTCTATTTGGCATAACAAATACTTGAGGGAGGTTGAATCCCTTCAATATTTTCTTAACTCTCAGAACATTCCCTCTGGTTCTTTTCTATGGAATAATACCATTAAAGCTAGAGACTTGGCTAGCAAAGAAGCTCTTTGGAAGGTGGGCGATGGGAAAAAATTCAGTTTTGGGAAGACAAGTGGATTGGCAAGGAGTGTCTATGCAATAATCTGATCTATAGTATTTATATGGAAGACTGCAAGTCCAGGTTTGGTTGGTTGGTTAGGGATTATTGGAGGAATGATCAATGGGTTGAGATCTCTTCTATCAGTCAAGATCTTCAACCTCTATAGGTTCTTCTTAATTCAATTAAGATCAGCTCTCAAGGGAGGGAGGACACTTTGATTTTGAAGCTATCATCCTCTGGTACCTACTATGTTCTTCTACTGTGGCCTCTTGTTACTCTGGCATTGATGTCCATGCTTGGGATAAGGTGTGGGTGAACAACCTTATTCTAAAAGTTAATTTGTTTTTTTGGATCCTTCTTCAGAATAAGCAGCTGACTAATGATAATCTTTATAAGAGGGGGTTCTCTTTTCTTAACATGTGTTATTTGTGTTGTGCTGAGGCTGAGACCTCCTCACGTCTGTTTCTCCTTTGTTCGTTTTCTTATGCCATATGGTGTAGGATTCTATGAATGTGGGATATCAGCTGGGTTTTTCTTGGAACTATTGTGGATTTTTATAACCAATGGAAGGCCCCCTCAAAGAATTGGGCCCTTAATCTGCTCTGGAACTATATCTTTCCTCACTTTTTCTGGGGTGTCTAGAAAGAACGCAATAACAAAATCTTCAAGGATGTTGCTCTCTCGGAGGAAGTGGTTTTTGGTAAGATCACTAGAGCTGTGGTTGAAAATTTTTATCTTCTTAACAACAAGTTGAAAGGTAAAGGTAAGGTCAGTATGTAGGAGTATGATTGTAGAATTGTGGGAGCCTGGAAGATTAATGTGGATATGTTTAATATGTCTAAAAGCATCAAGTATCCTAGAGATGGCATATTCTGGAGTCTTCCTCCCCCTGGCTGGGTCAAAATCAACTTTGATGGCGCAACCAAGGGAAATCCTGGGCCTATCGGGAGTGGAGGGGTGTGTTAGAACTATAAAATTCTAAATAATTTCACAAGTTGTTTCATACCCTTGAGTTTCCAAAATAATCCTCACCATATGCAAAGGTCCTCTCTTTGTAACATTTTGCTTATACTTTTCCATGTGGTTCCAAAACATTCATTGAATATTTCACATTATGGTTCCTATCGGCATGAGGATATCAAGGTCTCTCTGATTCGTAATGTGTTCTCTACTGATATACGTTTGTGCAATCCATCGGCAAAAGGGCTATCGTCGGCATGAGGTCTTACCAATTGCACCATGTCTTACCGATCAGAATGCAAAGAATTGTGTCATCGAGATATTGGTTATCGGTGTAATGTCTTGCAACATTTGTTAGGTCTCATCGATAAAGCTGATGGTGGGTCTCGTTGTTGCCATCGAAATGAAGTTACGTAGTCTTTCTGACCCTTGTGTCTCACCGATAAGGATATGCATTGGCAGGAGTCATGTTATCAAAGTGAGGTCTCATCGAATACATTGTGTCTCACCGATCGGCTCACGAGTAAACACTTCAGCCAAACCATATGTCTTCGGTATGTGGTCTTGCCGAACGCATTATGTCTCATCGACTAGCACATAGAACGATGTATCAGTAAGACTAAGGTGCATCAGAGTAATGTCTCATCGAATGCCTCTGGTCTCGCCGACAATGTGCAGGAGAGTTCTATCAACGGTTTTCGAAGTAAGGTTATACAGTCTTGCCGACTCTTATGTCACGTCGATATGTTGTTTCATCGGCGAGAAAGCCCATATGTCTCAGCGACAAGGATGTATCACGGGGTATTTCGGTAAGACACAAGGTGTTCTATGAAACCTTCCCCTGACTATGAATTGTCTCAATGACACACAAGATGGAAGGACAACTTTCGGCGAGACATAATGTAGTCTATGGAACATCTCCTCAACCCTGAATGTCACAGCGAAAAACAAAGGATGAAAGGGTTTTTTCTCGGCAAGGTTCCAAATGTCAATGAGACGGGGGGACATCATAGCGATGTACAGATGGATGACTATCGGCGAGACATCAAAATTCGGTATGACTACAGGATGTCTCGGTGAGTGTTAAACGAATGTTAACAAAAGCCCGAATACAACTGATTGTCGACATTTGAATGCGAAGCGATGTGTCCTTTCAAATGCTAATGTATAAATGCTCATTTTCAATTGTAAAAAAGGGGAGAATAGAGCAGATACAGGGTAAAAAAAATACAATAGGATACAAAATCTATGAGACTATGATGCATGATTGAAAAAACAATGGAGATTTCAATTGAATTTCTGATGTGGTGATGTATTTCTAGTTTCAATTGTCTTTTTTGCTCATTAAAAGTATTACTAAAGTTGTCTCCAGGGTTGGCATTTTCTGGTTATTTAAATTGGTATAACAAGTTTATATTTAGTTTATCAGTGCACATTTGTTGTATCTGTGTGGTTAATTAACTGGTTCTTTCAAGGAGAGATTAAATCATTTTAATTGATCATAGTAATCAAGAGAGTTCAACTGGATATTAAGAACTTTGTAGTCACAGTCTTGCATGTTTATACAAGTTATAAACAAAAACATATGCCAAAACAATTTGAGTGTTTTCTAGAAATAAGTTACCCATTTAGATTTCATTTGACTCCGCATACCCAATAAGGCACTAGTCTCTGCACTTTTCATCATTCAATTTCATTCATTTCTTACATCTGTTAACTGAACATATTAGGATTTAGTTTTGAATATTGCTATACAATTTATACCAAATTTAATTTCATTTGTCCACTCCCATTTTCCATTGTGGGAAAAACACTTCATGAGAGATAAACACAAGTCAAGTCTGCTTCACTCATATAGGTACACTCGCTTAGGTATAGCAACACCTGAAGAGTAGAAGGTTCAATTCATTTGGCCTTGTTTGTTACCCTGAAACGTTGTGAAAGCTTGGCAACCTTTCGTGGTTCAAACCTGCATTTTTGAGAGCTAACAAATTGGCGACTCTATTGGGGAGTCAACTCAGAATCAGGGCCTTAATCATAGAGTCAAAAATCCTATACAGACTCCGCTGGGAATAAACAAACATTTTCTCACTTTAAGAAAGTGAGTGGTGACTCTAAGAAGAACATTGCATCAATTCATCATGAATGGTAGAAGATCCCAATATAAGGGAGGTCCTGCTGAAGGTTCTGCTGGTAACAGTAAATGGACACAAAAGGGTGATAAGGATGATAAGGGTAAGAAGAAAGAGGATGACATGTGTATAACAAATAAAGAAAAAAACAACAAGACCACATTGTGAGACATACGACCGTTATGATACATGGAGAGATAATTCATGTGCAGAGCCTTGTACCCTAGAAGAACAAAAAAATCCCTTTTATAATCCTCAGAAATAGGCAAAGTTCGATGCTAAACTTGAAGCTGAATGAATTAGATATCAACAAGAATATGATCGAAGGATGGAGGGTAATCAAGATGAGCATATTGATCATGTAATTACTCAAGAAAACTATGAATTCTCAACTCGTGAAGAGATAGAAGCACAGTTCGAGTTTCATAAACAAGAAGTAGAAAGAGCAAAAGCTGAACAGGAAAGGATCCAAATGATAAGATTAATTCAAGACTTGAAATTGCAGGAAGCTCAAATTATAGCTCAGGCAGTTAATCTTTCAAAGTATGTGTCGTCTCATAAACAAGGAAACAATAGTGTAGGGTCTTCATATCAACCAAAGGTTCCTCAAAATTAGATTGGAAATCAATATAATCAACCAAATCATCCACCATATACTGCAACACATTATACAAATACACAACCACCTCATGGTCAGCATTATGTGCCACATCATCATACACAACACAATAATCTGACGTACCAGTATCAGTATCCACCTAACCCTCCCCCTCAACAATTTACAACAATGATAAGACAATTTGATTTGACATGGTTTCAATTATACCCTTACTCTATGGATAGCAGTTGGAGAAGTCTTGTCCCCAAATTTACAGGGAGTAGTGCAATTACTACTGAAGATCATTTGAAAATTTTTAATGCTTTTATTCAAGATTTGGATATACCATATGAAGACTTACATATGAGGTTGTTCATGATGTCACTCACCGAAGAAGCTAGGGATTGGTTCAATGGCCTGCCAACAACCTCTATTGGTTCTTTTCAAGAATTTCAAGATCGATTTCTGGAACAATATGGAAACCTATGTGCACCAGATGTTGCTTTTCATGAATTAGTGGGAATTCAGAAAAATCAAAACGAGTCAATTTATGATTTTAACCGGAGATTTAACAAATTGCAAAATAAGATACCACTGGGGTCCAATTTGTCAGACTCAACAACATTGAGTGTCTATTTGAAAGAATTTGATCCAAAAATAGGGTATAAACTAAGAAATAGGTTTCCAAGAGATTTACCTGAAGCCCAAAAGATATCATTAACTATTGAAAACAACAGGAAGGCTGCTGGGATGATCAGCAGGAGAGATAATCCTAGGCCTCCTCAGCAAGTAAATAATTATCAGTACAAACAGGAGAACACATATAGAAATGAAAGGCCTAGGTTACATGACATGCCCTATAATACAAATTGAAAGGATGGAAAGCCTGTAACAGATAGGCCTAGAAACAAAGAAACTCTCGATCCTTTAAGGAAGAGGGGAACCTATATGGTAAATAACAATTATTTCTGTGAAGTTTATGATAAGCCACATTCCCCAGATTACTGTGTTGTAGCCCAAAGAATGCAAGAAGAATGAATGCTAATGGGTAACGATGGAGAATATCACACAGTGTATTTGACTTCAAATACTTTTCACTGTGTTGAGGAGAAATACTCATCTTTAGAAGATGAGGGATATGAGTACGATGTTTCAAATCAGAGGTACAATGTCCACATGGCTGAACAACAGGTTTTTTCTGACTCTAAAGAAGATTATACTGAACCTCATTTTGTTGAGATGCCTACTCAGTGCAGTATGAGGAAACTCACTAAAGAGGAGATAGAGAGATTAACTATTGTTGCAGTTGAAGAAGCAAAGAGTAAGTATTGGTTGAGAAATAGGATAGTGAATGAGAAGGAAGGTGTCCCCAGGGGAATCTTTAAGAAGGATCAAAAAGTGACACAAGGAATTTCGAAGAAAATAGAAAACAAACAACATGATAAAAGCGAACAAAAGCCTGTACAAAAGGAGGAAGTAAAAGAATTACACAAAGAATTGCAAAAGACTGATCAGCTGAGTAAAAGAGAAAAAGAAGAGAACAAAGGAGAAATGTCAAAACAAAAGAAAATAATTAAGGCGGAGGGTTCTTCTTTTGACTTCACTCAGGCTTTATCCCAGGTAAAAATGTCTATTCCATTACTTGAGATGATGAAAATTAAGGAATATAGAGACAGTGTTGTTCAGTTGATAACAAATGGAAATGAAAAACATATGAATTATGAAAATGAAGTGGCTACTAAAACAATTAGTAGGCAAGAGAAAGGAAATATCCCAGAAGTCTACTTAAGTGATGTATTAACAAATTCCCCACAAGTTGATCCTTTTTTCACTACGTTACTTATAAATAAAAAATTGTTGAGGAATTGCATGATAGACTCTGGCGCTGCCATAAACATTATGCTTGTTGGAGTTATGAAACAACTTAGCATGTGGGTTGATACTAATGGGGGAAAGTGCTATGCAATGGATAACAAACCTGTTCCTGTGGTAGGTATTATGAAATATGTTGAGGTCAAATTAGCTACTTATCCTCAGGTGGCTTACAATATAGATATAACTGTAATTGATACTCCTTCTCGGTTTGGAATGCTTTTGTCAAGATAGTGAACGATAGTAGTTGGGGGAAATGTACAATTTGATTTATCTTATGCAACAATTCCAGTGAATGGCCAAGAAGTTAAGTTGTATAGGGAGCCGAGGATGAACCCAATTGTAGGTTGTGTACCTCAAGATCAAGTCAATTGTTTCTGTGATGTGGATCTTGGGAATTTTAAGATAGAACCAGCTCAACCAGAGTTAATCAACAATGATCTAATTGATAAACATGTAGCAAAGAACAGTGATGGTGTGTGGAAAATGTACTTGGATGGAGCTTGTAGCCAGGAAGGTAACAGAGCAGGAGTAGTATTTGTTTCACCTGAAGATATTACATTTAAGTATTCGTTCCTATTAACATTTGAATGCACAAACAATGTGGCAGAATATGAAGCTTTATTAACAGGCTTGAATATAGCTGTGAAACATAAAATCAAGTTACTGGCTGTTCTAGGGGATTCTAAATTAGTTGTTTCATAAGTTAAATCAAAATATGCAGAAAAACATAAAAGATTGAAGCAATATAGGAATACTGTATGGACACAGTAGAGCTATTTGATGCATTTTCTATTGAATGGGTAGATCGGTCGAAGAACATAATGGCAGACTTTTTGGAAAATGTAGCTCTAAGAAGGGATGATATTACACTAGCTGGAGTATCACAAATTGAGTTTAAAACAAGGCCTGTTGTGCCTGATAACATATATAATTGGTAGGTTTTTAATGATGATACTGACCTTTTGAAATTTCTTCACTGTATAGATCAATATGAAGCCTAAGAAATTGATTTCAATGCTTTCGTTGAAGAAGTAGATGGGAAGCAGACAATATTTGGGAAGGAAATCTTACAGCTTAAAACAAATAAGCTTCCTAGAGGACTTGTGGCATTGGAGAGAGTATATGATGGGAGTGATCAGTCTCTCATGAAGCAGACACCAGTGAAGGAGGAGGACATTGAAGAGATCAATTTGGGGATTGAAGTGGCACCAAGGAAGGTGTACATAGGGAAGAAAATAAGCCCTACAATTAGAAAAATGTTGATAGCATTACTGAGAAAATATAAACATGTGTTTGCATGGTCTTATGAAGATCTAAAAGCGTATAGGGAAGACTTGTTTCAACATGAAATACCATTGAGGCCATATGCATAGCCATTTAGACAAAAGCAAAGACCCATTAATCCAACATTGGAACCAAAAATGCAGGAAGAATTGGCAAAGCTCAGAGACAGTGGCATCATCAAACCAATCAGGCACTCAATGTGGGTCTCAAACTTGGTTCCTGTGAGGAAGAAAAATGGAGATATCAGATTATGTGTGGACTTCAGGAATTTGAATGTGGCATCTCTTAAGGATAATTACCCTTTGCCTAACATGGAAGCTATACTACATAAGGTGATAGGGTGCGAGCTGTTATCTATGATGGATGGGTTTTCAGGTTATAACCAGGTCAAGGTTAAAGAATGTGAACAGTATAAAACAACTTTTACAACTCCTTGGGGGACATATGTATACATAAGAATGCCATTTGGTCTCACAAACGCAGGAGCAACCTTCCAAAGAGCTATGGACGTAGCATTTGCAGATTTGATCAATGCTATCATGGTGGTGTATCAGGATGATCTTACTGCTTATTCAAAGAAGGTTGAAGATCATGTAGAACATTTGGAAAAAATATTTATTAAAGCTTTAGAATATGGTATTAGCCTGAATCCTAAGAAATGTCATTTTGCAGTCACAAAAGGTAAGCTCTTGGGACATATTGTCTCAAAGGAGGGGATTAGAATAGATCTTGAGAGGGTTGAGGCTATAGATAAGGTTCTTGTCCCTAAAACTGTTAAGGCCATCTAGTCATTCTTTGGACAGATCAATTTTGTTACGACGAGATTTGTTTCTAATTTTGTTGAAATTATAAAACCTATATCAAAAATGTTAAGGAAAGGACAGAAGGTAGACTGGACTGCAGAAGCATTAGATGCCTTTATATCAATTAAAAAAGCTATCAAGGAGGCTCCTGTCCTTAAGTCCCCGGATTTTTTAAAACCTTTTCAAATATTCTCATTTGCTTCATTACATACCATAGCTGTTGTTATGTTACAAAAAAATGAGGAAGGTCATGAGAAACCTGTGTTTTTTTTCAGTAAGTCATTGCAAGGATCAGAATTGAAGTATGATATAATCGAAAAGCAGGCTTTTGCATTGGTAAAAGCTACAAAGGCTTTCAGGCCATATCTTATTGGAGCTAAGGTAATTGCCTATGTCCCTCATGTAGCTGTAAAGGATATTCTGACACAGTCTGAGGTAACAAGAAAGAGATGCAGGTGGATTAATAAGATCCAGGAGTTTGATATGGAGATACAGATCACTAAATTGGTGAGAGGCCAGGGCTTGGCCAGGCTAATGGCAGATGCAAATATCAAAGAAAATCAGATTTGTAATATAGAGGATGAAGAAAGAGTAGTTGCAAGTATTGAGCATACTCCTTGGTATGCAGACATCATGCATTACCTCAAATATATGAAGTGCCCAGAAGGATTAAGTGACAGCCAGAAAAGAACTTTAAAGTTGCAAGCATCTAATTATGTGTTCATGGAAGGTGATTTGTTTTGGAAGAATAGAGATGGGATATTGTTGTTATGTCTGGATGAGTCACAAGCAAAGCATGTCTTAAGTGAAATGCATGAAGGAGTTTGTGGAGGGCATTATTCTGCAAAGACAACTACCCATAAAATCCTCAGGGCAGGTTATTACTGGCCGAAAGTTTTTAATGACTCATTTTCATATGTAAGAAAATGTGAAGCCTACCAGAAATTCTCTAGGAAAATGAAGTATCAGGGAGCTTTACCACTCAGACCTTTGCAGGTTGAAGCCCCTTTTCATCAGTGGGGTATTGATTTTATTGGTGAAATACAAGAAAAATCAAGTGGAGGACATAAATGGATATTGGTAGCTACTGATTATTTCGCTAAATGGGCAGAAGCAGTCCCAACTAAGCAGGCTACAAGTAAAGTTGTGAAAAAATTTCCTAATGGATAATGTCATTACCAAGTTTGGTACACCACTAAGATTGATTACTGATAACGAGATGTGTTTCAGATTTGATGAATTCAGAAACTTTTGCAGCACATGTGGCATTTCCATTTCTTATGCAGCTCCCTACCATCCACAAGCTAATGGTCAAGCAGAGTCCAGCAATAAGAGTCTTCTCAAAATCATAAGGAGGATGCTAGGTCAGAATAAGAAAGCTTGGGATTCAAAACTGAAACTGGCTGTCTGGGTTGATAGGATCACTGTAAAGAAGGCAATTGGAAAATCCCCATTTGAATTGGTATATGGAACGCAAGCTAGAATTCCCTTACAAAATTTGTTACCAGTTTACAAATTTATCCTTCAGGAAGATGTAGATATTCCAGAACCAATGGAAGAAAGAATGGAACAATTGGAAGAGCTTGATGAAGTAAGAAGAATAGCTCAAAATCAGAATGTAAAGTTGCAGGCACAAATGAAGTATTTATTTGATAGAAGAGAAAAAGATAGAAAGTTTGAAGAAAGTGATCTGGTGTTAATATGGAATGCAAGGTGTCAAGAGAAGGGAAAACATGGGAAATTTGAAGCATTGTGTGCTACGCCCTTAATATTATTGTACATCGGGTTATGAATAGTCAGCTTGTGGCTATCTTAACTCTCTATTAAGTCATATTATCATTAGTATATTGTTATTTAGTTGTTTAGGTCGGCCTAAGTCTTATATAGGTGTGTCTAAGTCGGCCTAGGTGATATCCTTGGCATAAATAGGTATATATAGGAGGTTGTGAGTCTTATTTCATTATCAAGTGTGAAGTGTGTTCTCATTAGAGATATTTGGAGGTTTTCCCCCTCGAAGTGGCTTGTTATTCTCAGTTATTATCAAGTATTTGCAGCATATTTCTTATCATATTCTTCTATTGTGCAAGTTATTTCATAACAAGTGGTATCAGAGCATGATCTTGGCACCATAGAGGCAAGGTTTTTCTCAAATTTGGAGGCGATTTTGGGAAGAGCATATCTTTCATATTTTGGCGAATTTTTTTCTAATTTTTAAAGGGTTTTTGAAGAACATATTGAAGAAGCTACAGTCCAGATTTCAGAAGAATTGGAGTAGAATTAAGCGAATTATTGCAGAATTAGGGTTTCTACACTATTTTTTTGGAATCTACATATCTCGCACATCTTGTTGAATTGAAGTCTGATTTTTATTGGGTTTTTGAAGACATACTAGAGGAGATTACAGTAAAAATTTGAGAGAATTTAAATTTCATTTGTGTGATTTCTTTCAACATTAGTGGTTTCCATCATGACGGGGCCTGCAACAAGGGGTAAAAAGAATACTGTCACTCCGGGGAAGACTCCTAATAAGGATGGTGAAACAATCGAGGATATTACTCATAATGAAGAAATCAATAAGGTCAAGGAAGAAATTTCCTCAATTAAGATGGATATGTGTGACCTAAGAGGAGATATGTCAGAGCTAAGAGGAGATATGTCAGACATGCGAAACATGTTAAGCACCTACATAGCTGAATCAAGAAAGGAGTTCTCAAGCGACCAAGGTGAGAATTCTAGGTCAGCTACTACTAACACATGCTTTAGTACTCCTATGGGATCTAGGAATTTATTTCCAAAGATGGATATGCACAAGTTTGATGGTAAGGATCCTCTAACATGGATAAACCAAATGGAGAATTTTTTTGAAGTACACCAAATCCCAAATGGACAAAAGGTCACGATGGCTTCCTTATATTTAGAACCAGATCAATTCATTTGGTATCGTTGGCTTTGCACTCATCGAGGTAAAAAGGGGCTCACCGTCTCATGGTCAATTTTTACAGACTCCAAGCACAATATAGCAATAGCGTCACAGACAACTTCTTCAGCCAGCTAGCTAAACTTCAACAAACAGGATCAGTTAAGGATTATATTCAGCAATTCCAAAATCTATCCTTAAGGGTGGATTCAATTACGGAGGAAAACTTGAATGACTTATTCTTGGGTGGTCTCAAGGATCACATTCAACATGAGGTACGCATGTTTAGCCCTAGTTCCATAAATGAGTCTTTTATCTTAGCACGCAGGGTAGAGGAGAAATATTTGATTCCTAAGAAGCAAGGGGCTAATGTGACAAGAGAGAAAGGATATTCAACACAACCTACTAAGTTGACTCCACAACAAATTGAGGAGAAAAGAGAAAAAGGCTTGTGTTTCAATTGTGATAGCAAATACAGTCGAGGACATAAATGTAGTGAAAAGAAATTGTTTTATATTGAAGGTCCCAATGAGGAAGAAGAGGAGGAACCCATACTAGAAGATGAAAGGGAGTCAAATGAGGAATCACATGATTCTCAACCAATCATTTCTTGTCATGCACTCTCAGGTTTCAGTGCTCCACAAACTCTCAAGGTGGTGGGGTTCCTAAAGAAGCAGAAGGTACAGTGTTGATCGACTCGGTAGTACTCATAATTTCATCAACAAAAAGTTAGCTACTCGTCTAAATTGTTTCATATATCCAACTCCAGAGTTTCAAGTTTTGATTGCAGATGGTGGTACAGTTAGTTGTTCAGGGAAGTGTCATAGCATTAAATTATCCATGGGAGATTATCAACTTGATACCCCAATGTATGCAATATCCATGGGTGCAGCAGATATTGTTTTGGGAGTACAATGGCTTACTACATTAGGAACAATTGAGATGAACTTCCAAGAACTATTCATGAGATTTCAATAAGAAGGAAGGCTAGTAGAGCTAAGGGGGTTGAAGGAAAAATCTCCACAAATGGTAAGCTCTCATCAAATGCAAAAGTTGCTTAAGAAAGGAGTGGATGGATTTGTGGCCCAACTATGTTCATTAGAAGTCTCTCAATTACTCCTACTCATCAGATTTGCAAGCTATAATTGATCGTCACTTAGTTGTTCTTGGAGATATGCCTAAAGGACTTCCTCCTAAGAGGGATCATGATCATGCCATATAGTTAGTCCCAGTCAACCACCGAACATCAGGCCTTACAGGTATCCACACATACAAAAGAGTGAGATGAAAAAATTGTTGAAGAGATGCTAGGCAGGAATCATTAGGCATAGCCAAAGTGCTTACTCGCGGTGGTGATGTGTAGAAGGATGATACTTTGGCATGTGTCCAGATTATAGAGTGCTCAACATGTACACCATTAAAGATAAGTTTCCAATTCCAGTCATTGATGATTTGCTAGATGAATTAAATGGAGCTATGTTTTTTACCAAGTTAGATCTTAGATCTGGTTATCACCAAATTCGGATTAAGGAGGAGGATATTTGTAAGACAGCATTTCGGACTCATGAGGGTCATTATGAATTTTTGGTGATGCCATTTGGTCTTACCAATGCACCATCTACATTCCAAAGTTTGATGAATTCCATTTTTAAGAAGTTCTTGAGAAAGTTTGTGTTAGTATTCTTTGATGATATATTGATTTACAGCAAGACTTGGGAAGAACATTTGCAACATGTGGACCAAGCATTACAAATACTTGAAGATCATAAACTCTATGCTAAGCCATCCAAGTGTGCTTTTGGTCTTACAGAGGTGGAGTATTTGGGACACATAGTTTCACATGAAGGAGTAAAGGTGGACCCTAACAAAATTAAGGCTATCATGGAATGGCCTATTCCAAAAACCATTAAAACTGAGGAGGTTCTTGGGATTGATTGGTACTATAGAAGATTTGTGAAGAATTATGGTAGTATAGCAGCACCTCTCACCACTCTATTGAAGAAGGATTCTTTTCATTGGAGCAGTGCCAATACAACATTTGAGAGATTGAAGGAGGCTATGTGTACAACTCGTACTTGCCACTCCTGACTTCACCAAGGAATTCATTGTGGAATGTGATGCTTCTGGAAATGGGATAGGAGCAATGCTTATGCAAGAAGGTCGACCAATTGCTTTTGAGAGTCATCAATTAAAAGGTAAGAATCTACTCAAACCTATTTATGAGAAGGAAATGCTAGCAATACTCCATGCAGTGAAACAATGGCGGCCTTATCTATTGGGTAGACATTTCAAGGTTAAGACAGATCATGATAGCCTAAAATATTTTTTGGAACAACGACTATCTTCTGAAGAGCAACAAAAATGGGTCACTAAGATGTTAGGATATGACTTTGAGATTGTATATAAGAAAGGAAAAGAAAATATTGTCGCAGATGCACTATCAAGGAAGGATGAGAAAGATGAAGCCTTATTATGCGCCCTTTCAATATTACAAGCAAATTGGGTGGAGGAAGCCAAAGCAGAGTGGAAAAATGATGTTGCGACAAGTAATCTCATCGAGCAATTAAAAAATGATCCTAGTAGTTCAGATAAGTTTTGTTGGAAGGGAGATACTCTTTGGTATAGAGAGCGTTTGTATCTTTGCAAGAATTCCAACCTTAAAATCAAGATTCTCACAGAGTTGCATGAGTCTCCAGTGGGTGGTCATTCAGGATTTTTGAAGACATATCATCGAGTCAAGCAAGATTTCTTTTGGGAAGGGCTAAAGGGTGATGTTCAAAAATTTGTGGCTGAATGTTTGGTGTGTCAAAGGCATAAAGGGGAGACAATTAAGACACCAGGTCTCTTGCAACCCTTATCTATTCCTAGCCAGCGTTGGGAAGAGATATCCATGGACTTCATCACAGGGCTTCCCAAATCTAAAGGTCATAATGTCATCATGGTGGTGGTTGATCGGCTCACTAAATATGCACATTTCATTGCATTAGCACATCCTTTTACAGCAAGTGCAGTGGCTAAAGCTTTTTTGGAGAATATCCAAAAGCTACATGGTACACCTAAAGTTATTGTTAGTGATCGTGATCCTATCTTCACTAGTCACTTTTGGAAAGATTTATTCTCATGTTTGGGTACTCAATTGGCTCTTAGCTCTTCATACCACCCTCAATCAGATGGGCAAACAGAGGTTGTTAATAAGTGTTTGGAAGGATATCTACATTGTTTCACTTCAGAGAAACAGTCCCAGTGGGTAGATTGGCTACCACTTGCAGAATGGTGGTACAACACTTCTTTTCATAGCTCAACAAAAATGTCTCCATTTTTGGCACTTTATGGATATCATCCTCCTTCCATCACATCGTCAATTAAGGTGTCCCCAAGAGTTCAGGCAGTAGAAGACCACTTTCTTCATCAACAACAAGTACTTTCAGGACTCAAGGAGAATTTAGCCATGGCACAAAATCGAATGAAACAACAGGCAGACCAACATCGTAGTGAAAGAAGTTTTGAAGTTGGGGATTGGGTCTTCTTGCGATTGCAGCCTTATAAGCAAATCTCACTCAAGCAGCAAAGAAAGAATAATAAGTTGTCGCCAAAGTATTATGGTCCATACCAAATCATGCAGAAGATCGGTAGTGTTGCCTACAAGCTTGAGTTGCCACCTACAACAAAGATACATCCAGTTTTTCATGTTTCCTGTTTGAAGAAGGTAATTGGGCATAATATTCCCACTCAAACAACACTTCCCGAGCTAGATGAAGAAGGGAGAATCATTTTGGAACCAGAGTGCATTCGTCAAACACGCACAAAGAAGCTGAGGAATAGAACTATCACTGAGTATCTCATCCAATGGAAGAATTTACCAGTTGAAGATGCCACATGGGAAGACGAGGAGTTCATTCAAAAGTTTCCAAACTTGATTAGCATTGAGGACAATGCTTCTTTGAAGAAGGGGGCATGCTACGCCCTTAATATTATTGTACATCGGGTTATGAATAGTCGGCTTGTGGCTATCTTAACTCTCTATTAAGTCATATTATCATTAGTATATTGTTATTTAGTTGTTTAGGTCGGCCTAAGTCTTATATAGGTGTGTCTAAGTCGGCCTAGGTGATATCCTTGGCATAAATAGGTATATATAGGAGGTTGTGAGTCTTATTTCATTATCAAGTGTGAAGTGTGTTCTCATTAGAGATATTTGGAGGTTTTCCCCCTCGAAGTGGCTTGTTATTCTCAGTTATTATCAAGTATTTGCAGCATATTTCTTATCATATTCTTCTATTGTGCAAGTTATTTCATAACATTGTGGTTGGGACCTTTTGTGGTTGTTGGAAAGAAAGGTGAAGATTCATATTATCTACAAAACATGACTGGTGAAGATCAGGAGTTTCCTGTACATGGCCAATTTTTGAAGCACTTTTTCTCTTGAACAATACAGAGGATTAAGGGTTGCCAGTGCATGGACAACTCTTGATAATCCTCTTAAAAATTATTCTCCATGCACAGCAGTCTAGGAAACAAAAGGAACAGGAATTGCCAGTACATGGAAAATTCTAGTTTTCCTTCTTTTTAAAATAAATATTTCCATGTACAGTAGTATAGGGTCACATTCATTTCCATTCTTTCCATCTTGCTCACTGATTCATTATCTTGTGTCTGGTCTGCTCACCCAAAGATCTGGATCCTTGTAATGATTTCACAACCATTCATCCCCAGACAGAGCCACTGTTAGAACTGTAAAATTCTAAATAATTTCACAAGTTGTTTCATACCCTTGAGTTTCCAAAATAATCCTCACCATATGCACAGGGCCTCTCTTTGTAACATTTTGCTTATACTTTTCCATGTGGTTCCAAAAAATTCATTTAAGTCTGAATATTTCACATTATGTTCCTATCAGCATGAGGATATCAAGGTCTCTCTGATTCGTAATGTGTTCTCTACTGATATACATTTGTGCAGTCCATCAACAAAAGGGCTATCGTCAGCATGAGGTCTTACCAATTGCACCATGTCTTACCGATCGGAATGCAAAGAATTGTGTCGCTAAGATATTGGTTATCGGTGTAATGTCTTGCAGCATTTGTTAGGTCTCATCGATAAAGTTGATGGTGGGTCCCGTTGTTGCCATCAAAATGAAGTTACGTAGTCTTTCCGACCCTTGTGTCTCACCGATAAGGATATGCATCGACAAGAGTCATGTTATCGAAGTGAGGTCTCACCGATCGACTCATGAGTAAACACTTCGGCCAAACCATATGTATGTGGTATGTGGTCTTGCCGAACGCATTATGTCTCACCGACTAGCACATAGAATGATGTATCGGTAAGACTAAGGTGCATCAGAGTAATGTCTCATCGAATGCCTCTGGTCTCGCCGATAATGCACAGGAGAGTTCTATCAACGGTTTTCGGAGTAAGGTTATGCAGTCTTGCCGACTCTTATATCACACCGATATGTTGTTTCATCGGCGAGAAAGCGCATATGTCTCAGCGACAAGAATGTATCATGGGGTATTTCGGTAAGACACAAGGTGTTTTATGAAACCTTCCCTCGACTATGAATTTTCTCAGCGACACACAAGATGGAAGGACGACTTTCGGCGAGACATAATGTAGTCTATGGAACATCTCCCCGACCCCGAATGTCATAGCAAAAAACAAAGTATGAAAGGGTTTTTTCTCGGCAAGGTTCCAAATGTCGATGAGACGGGGGGACATCATAGCGATCTACAGATGGATGACTGTCGGTGAGACATCGGACTTCGGTATGACTACAGGATGTCTCAACGAGTGTTCAACAAATGTTAACAAAAGCCCGAATACAACTGATTGCCGACATTCGAATGTGAAGCGATGTGTCCTTTCAAATGTTGATGTATAAATGCTCATTTTCAATTGTAAAAAAAGGGAGAATAGAGCAAAGATAGGGTAAAAAAAAATACAGTAGGATACATAATCTATGAGACTATGATGCATGATTGAAAAAACAATGGAGATTTCAATTGAATTTCTGATGTGGTGACGTATTTCTGGTTTCAATTGTCTGTTGTGCTCATTAAAAGTATTACTAAAGTTGTCTCCAGGGTTGGCGTTTTTTGGTTATTTAAATTGGTATAACAAGTTTATATTCAGTTTATCAGTGCACATTTGTTGTATCTGTGTGGTTAATTAACTGATTCTTTCAAGGAGAGATTAAATCATTTTAATTGATCATAGTAATCAGGAGAGTTCAACTGGATATTAAGAACTTGGTAGTTACAGTCTTGCATGTTTATACAAGTTATAAAAAAAAACACATGCCAAAACAATTTGAGTGTTTTCCAGAAATAAGTTACCCATTTAGATTTCATTTGACTCCACATACCCAATAAGGCACTAGTCTCTGCACTTTTCATCATTTAGTTTCATTCATTTCTTACATCTATTAACTGAACATATTAGGATTTAGTTTTGAATATTGCTATACAATTTATACCAAATTTAATTTCATTTGTCCACTCCCATTGTCCATTGTGGGAAAAACACTTCATGAGAGATAAACACAAGTCAAGTCTGCTTCACTCATATAGGTACACCCGCCCAGGTCTAGTAGCACCTGAAGAGTAGAAGGTTCAATTCATTTGGCCTTGTCTATTACCCTGAAACGTTGTGAAAGCTTGGCAACCTTTCGTGGTTCAAACCTGTGTTTTTAACAAGGTGATAAGGGATGAGAATGGTGCTTTCATTGTAGTTGTTGTGGATCCTTTAGGCACTCAGACCAACCATGTGGCTAAAGCCTCTGGTGTTTTCTAGACCTTGAAGTTGGCTAGCCAATTAAAGTATAAATATGTGTGGATTGAAGGGGATTCAAACAATATTATCCAATGTCTTAAGGGCCGCCAAAAACCATCATGGTCAATACAAAATTGGATAGATATCTCTAAGGAAATTATTAATACCTTTGAGAGAAGTTATATTACGCATGCCTATCGGGAAATAAACACGGTGGCAGACTTCTTTGCCAAAAAAGGTGTCAAAGCTCTGAAAAAGGTGATGTGGCAGGGGCAGGATGAGTTGGAGGCTGACGTTAAAGCCCTGCTGATGTATGATCGTGCTCACGGGAAGGTGCAATTTCCCATTCCATTAAATGATGGCTAAGTGTCCTCCCCTATAGTCTTGGGACTATGTTTTAATGTTTATTTTGAGTTGGCCGAGCGATAATTACCTCATCCTCTGGTTGCATGTGATTATTATCGTATGCTTTCTAGGCATTTTAGGAGTTTGTTTCTACAGGGTTCTGGACTATTCTATTCTTGCTGGCGAAACGATGGGTGGAAAAAGTCACAGAGTGGAGCCGATAAGTAGTGCACAACTGAAGAGAAATCCAAAGCTATGGAAGAATCTGGAGAATGGTGGAATTACTATTTTTATTGAAAAGCTCTATGGCTAGGACCTAGAGGTAACTAGGGTTTTTGAGAAGGATTGGAAAAATGGTGAGATAAACCTGTTTGGGAGACATGTTGTTATCAATGAATAGTTGATTGCTGAGGTTATTGGCCTCTTGATGGAGGGCATAAAATTCTATAGGGACATGAAGCAATTTGATGAAGTTGTCAACAAGTTCCCCAAGTCGGAAGCTGAGAAGGATGAGTTACGTAGGACCTCCAAAAGCTACTATGACATAGACACAATTGTTTCACATTGGAGGAGGGTTTTGAATGTGCTGATGGAGTATGTCACTTTGGGCGGCCGTTATACCAGAGTGTTTGGGTATCACTTTGTTCTGCTAAATCATTTCAGGCACCAGGTTAGGATTTCTTTTCCCTTTTAGCTGGCTTCCTCTCTGAATACCAGTCTAAAAAACCATAGACAGAACCCCATTAGGTATTCTATTCTTCATGAAGGACTGCTTGTCCTTATTTACGATCATTTCAAAGCCATGTCAGCTCTGCCTCACCAGCCTTTGTCACCTAAGGTCAGGGTTGACGACAAGGATAAGGGAAAACCTAGGGATTCTACCCTGAAAAAGGGCAAGAGAAAAATGTCGGAGGACCCCTCCTATGATGTGAATGAAGAGAAGTCACAGTCAGAATCGTTGTCTAAGTATTCCAGCCATCCTGCGACTGACATAGAAGAGAGACCTCGCTTCCCTATGGACCTCAAGGCAAGGGATCATTATTTTAAGGAGGAATGGGAATTTCCCACTGATGTGCTTGCAACTGCTCGTAATGGGGCGGTGGATAACTTTAGGCTTATGAGATGGGTGTTCTTTGAAATTAAGGAAATTAAGTTAAATCAAAGAGCCATAATAGCAAATTGGAGAAAGCCCTTGATGACAATAACAAAGGCAATGGAAGTGGTTTGGCTACTGATTTATGGACGGAAGAGGAGAAGAAATATATGGTTGAATGCCTCAAGAAAACGGTGGAGGAATTACAGGATTTCAAAGGAAATCATGACGGTAATTAGGCGGACATGGAGGAGTAGTTGAGGAACATTAAAAGCTCTCTCCACAAAGTGCTGATTATGAACCACAAAATTTTAAAATCCACTGCACAGACCATGAATACCATGGCGGAAAACCTAGAAAAATCCCATCAAGTAAAAATTGTTGTGTTTCTGGACCTAGACAATGAGGATGGGCATCCAAATAGTGGGGGGCCGAGTAACAGGACTAGAGCAAAGTTGAAAAGGAAGGAAGACCAAGTGTTAGTCAACATCTAGGAGATCAAGAAGTCTACTCTCAACATGAACAGTCTGGAGTAGGAAGCGACAGAGATCCTTTGGAACCTGGCCTAGAGACTGGTTGTCTTGTGGCTTTTTGTCAGTTTTTTGTCATTACTGCCCTAGTGATATTGTGTGTTCCTCTTTGTGGGAAGTGTCCTATTTTTTGTCTGTGCTCTGTTAATGTTTTATCTTACACTATCTTACTGTTAAGGGTTTCAGGATCCCTCTAAAACCTGTTTGTTCCTTAATCAAAAACATTTCAGATATATTATCATTTCTATATATATATATATATACATGTATACGTATGTATACATATATTGATATATCCATATGAAAATTTCCATTTGTCGTGCATACATATATATCGACACATGTATACATATGTATATATAGATATATACATATATATACATTTGATTACACACTCAAGCACATAAACAATTGCTATATTATTTATAAGAAAATATTCGTGTAATGTATATATACATATATACATACATGTCACATTGTCCCTTCGATATCACCATGCTCATAAGCAACCCATCCATAAGTATGCATAGGTACATCTACCTATGTGCTCTCATGTATGTGTTCCTTCATGTGTATGGTCTATCGTCGACATGCATATGTATACATATATATACATTCAACGTATGTTCACCTCATCAATCAAGCATAGTAATATAAATAAGAACTCCTAAAACACCAAACACATAAACATCATCCAAGAATGCACTCAACAGTAATCAAGATCCTTACTAATGCAAACACATCATACTAAAGGATGGCTTACCAATTCCCAACTCTGTGACTTGACTCAACCATTCTATTGTGAGTGTGTGTGTAACCTCAGTTAGGTTTTGTTATAGGTTACTTGACCAAGTTCTTCTCCTTGAGTGATACTTCCCCTCGCTTCTGGAGGATTGAATATGAACCCACATCCAACTTAACACATTTTCATGGTAGTCAGCCATTCATCAAAACAAGCATTTACATAATACTTTTCATAGTTATAATATCCAATTCAATAAACATTCAGTTCCATATATGCATTCCATCACATAACATTAGATAAAATAAATGTTCATTCATAATTCTGTGATAAACATAGTACAACCACATATACTTCTAATCAAAATTCCAAATGTGTCCACACATGCAATAATTTACCCAAGCATAGTAATAGTAAATAGGTAAACACACAATGGGGTGTGACAAAGCACACAAATAATATAGATTGTATCATGCAATATATAATGCTATCCAAAATAGAGGGCTACAATAATCATCTCAAAAAATATAAAAGAGCAGGGTTGGATAGGATGAAGCAACTAGAAGCTATGGAGGGCATGGTTAAAACCTAGCTACATTTGCAATAGTCATGCATGGTTATGTACCTTTTGGGTGAGGGAATTAGAACCTTTTCCCTCTATTGGGAATTGTTAAGTGGTAAGTGATGCATGTTGCGTAGGTGTGGAGCTCTCCCACATGTTTCTTTTATAATTTTTTTCTATTTTCTTTCTTTTGTGGGTGCTGCTACATGGTGAAAATTGGGGATCCAAAGAAGCCCCCACCTTGTTTTTTAAATATTCCCTTATTGTGGATGACCCTTCCTCATTCAATCATGCAAATTCCATCCATTTCTCATTGAAGGCAACAAAAAATACCAAATCAAACCAATGATCAAAAATTCATCTAAAAATCAATGATGCTTAGAGAAAGCAAGGATCGACCTATCCTAGTTATTAACCTAGAGGTGATTATGGATGATGTTTTATACTTGTGCAACCATGCCTTAATTTGTAAATTTATGGGTATACATATCTCTTTTCCTTTTTTGGAGGCTTGGGCTATAAGGAACTATAATCCAAAAGGAGATATGGATATCACCCTAGCTATGAATGGGTATTTCTTTATGATATTTTTACAATTGGAAAATAGTAACATGATTTTCAAAGGAGGTATCTATTTCCACAATCAATTTGTTCTTTTTATTAAACCTTGACATATAGGGTTTGATCTAGTGGATGAGTTTATGTCAAAGATCCATATCTAGATTCACCTCTTGTAGCTTCCAAAAAAATTCTACAAACAAGATATCTTACAATCCATTGCAAAAATTATTGGGAGACCCTTGGGTCCTTCTCACCACACGCATGATAAGGAGGTAGTAACTTTTATTCATCTTTACATTGAAATTAATTTTAATAACCCTCTTCCTGAATCTATGGAGATTAGACTTGGTAGCATGAATTGGATGTAGTAAATTGATTATGAAGCACTGTCCTTTTTTGTTGTCCATGATATGAATATGGGCATTTATAGATAAATTTCCCCAAGATGGGTCTCAAAGATCCTCAACCCTCTTTGATGATGTTGCCAGTTAATCTAAAGGAAAAAATAAAGAACTCAATATAGGTTGAATTACCATATTTTAATGGATTTACTCTCATGAAACTCACTTTAAGGGGAAACCTACAAATCACCAGTTTAAGGATGTTCCTAAAGGAATTCATGGTAATAATTTTGATGTTCTTAAAAATCTTGAGGATGCAAACATAAGGGAATATTATACCAACCAGGTTGGCCAAGATTCCCATTTGTTAGGCACTAGTTTTTTCCCATTCCTACAAATATAAACACTTCCTTGGAAATGTATTTGATGCTAAAGAAATAGGATATTCATGCTTCTAGCCAAATAAAGATAAATAAAAAGTAGTACAAAGATCCAAGACTACATGCAATAGGGGTGTATATTATATGTATGATAGAAATCCAAAAGGAGTCAATGGTAAATAATATCTTTTCAGACTCTATGCGAGAGGATGGGATAAAATATGATAGTAAAAAAAGTACCTCTATTGCTAGGACTTCAATAGAAGAATATCAAGAAAGGGGAGGCTTCAAAATTAGGGAGGAAAAAGGGCTAGGAAAATTTGAAGATGATAAGGGAATCACTAGTGCAATCTAGTATCGTCAGGATATTAGACGCACACTTTTGTAATCCCCCAAAATGATTATGATTTCTTGGAATGCTAGGGGTTTGAGAAACACTCATCATTGAAAGGTTACTTGGGAACATATTTGGGATCGTAGACCATATATTATTTTTATCTAGGAGATAAAACTACCAATGGAAGATATCATTAACATATCCTTAATTTGGAGAGGGGGTCAATGTAAGTGTATACGGGCCCAAGGCATTGATAGTGGGGTGACTTGTATTTGGGACCCACAAAGACTCACTCCTTCCTAGTGGGTGGGAAGTAGCAATTCAATTTCAATGGTGGATTCATTATTTGATTTAAGGGAGTCTATCCTATTCACAAATGCTTATGTGCCAATAGATTTTCTTAGTAATTTTTTTCTCTCTTCCCATATTAGATATGTTCATTCATTAGCCTCCCTTCCCCCTCAATTTTAGTACATGAATTTAATGCAATCATTATTTTGTAGGAGAGACTTGGGGGAATTGATAGGTCTAGACCTTCCTCCACCCCATTGAGGTACAATATATCTTTTCTTAATTATGTGGATGTGATGCTAAGAAATAAAATTTTCACTTGGAATAATAGAAGGCATGTGATGAGTCTAGTTATTAGTTAGTTTTTTGATGTTTTTATGAATACTCATAGACATTTATAAACACTTATCTCATACATATTCATACACTTTACTATATTTTATGCTCATTATGCAAGCCTAAACCTGATTTGAAGAATATGGAAATATGGTTATAACATGATAGTTATTGTATAATTGATGTATGGATGTGTGTGAATTGCAATGAATATATGTGCTTAAGCTATGGTTATTAGTATTGTGTAGTTATTTTATGAACTAACTCTTTGCATTCAAGGAGCCAGAGCAGGTAGAATGCAACTTGCAGCAACTAGGAGGTGCAACCCACAACCAAAGGAGTTTCTAGATAGTGATGCAGGGGAGGTTCCAGAATAAGTTGAGTGCAAAAAATGCAGAAATGGAGGCACTTATTGAGGATGATTGTTAATCATCATGAAATTTAGTAAAGAAACTGAAGGAGAAAAAATCTATTAAAATTGGGAGTCTAAACGTGACTAATTCAATAGTCCATGTTCCAATTCTTTTTGCACTGATGTCATAGTTTTATTTGAACTCTTCTTCCCTTTTCAGTTCTGGTTTAGTTCATCAGACTTTCACACTCTGTTATGTAGGGAGTGGTAATTTATGATTTTAGTTTAAAGTCCTTGTTTTAATAAAACTCCCCTGTTCCTATATGTATGGTTTGGTGGCTGAGGTGTTAGTTAAGTTGGTTCATTATCTTGTAGCAGATATAGCAAAAGATACTTTCAGTTTTAGTTCTTGTTTTTACACAAATAATGTCCATGATTTCATGAATAAGATATCTTATCAAAATCTTAGATTGTGATATTTTGCGTTATGCAATGAATGATTTTCATTATTGTCATAATAAGGTTAATATGAGGAAATAGATTTGTGTTAGACTTGTGGAGACAGTCACTTGAGAAACAACCACTCAAGGTAACTATTCCCCACATTATCTTCTATACATTTACTTCTGTTGTAATAGTTACTTCATGAATGCATCTTATCTTAATTGGATTCTTTATATTATGAATGAATCCATGAACATATATTTTTACATTCATGCTTTAGTTTTCCCCAGTTTGTTGTACTCTAGAGTGTAGTTTTAATTAACAGTGTTGGTTAATTCTAGGATTCGTTTCTTGATAGTGAACTAGTCATAGTCTTATGTTGTAGGTACCCATAGCAATAGTGCTAACATTACTTATTTTATTGTTATACAATTTATGATTTCTTAAAATGTGCAAACACCTATTTTAGGATGATATAGGTAGTCTTGTGTCTCTAGAAGCACATACAATGCCAACATCATCACAAGCCTACATTATCCCTAGTTGATAATTTAATGAAGGTCTTTCCAAGGGTTTAGTGGACTATTCAATTAGGTTTTCCTCTAAATTGTGTGGCTGAAATCAAGTCTACTAAACATTAGTAGGGATTCTACATTTTTTATGTCATTACCGGGGATGGTGTTAATTTCAAATCTTTCATAATTTAAAATTTTTTCTCTCAGTATTAGGACAATTAGGTTTTATTCCTTCAAATACCAAAATATTTCACTAACATTGTGCAAGATTCATTGCTATAAAAAGTCATACCTATCGTATGTGGAGGCAAAGAGACACTTTGGGAAGATTTATCCCCTCAACTCAACAAGCTAGAGAGGATATTCATGATCACAGTGATCCAAGTGAGGGTATTCCTAACAAAGAAATTTTCCTTTCACCAACATCCACTACAAACATAGAGGAGACCTTCCAAACCATGGTTGATGCAGTGGTGGATGACCCACTAGAACATGTGACTTTTGAATTTCCAATTGCCAACCAAGAAAGGGATACTATCTTGAAGAATATACCTCCTTCAACATTGCATTTCTTCTATGGCTTGGTAACTAAGGATCCAAACACATTTTTGTTCAAGTTTTATGTCCTATGTAGGAGCTACGACTACACAAGTGATGGTCATAGGCTCAAACTATTACCTGCAACTTTGAAGGATGTTGCCATGAGATGGTTTATGGGACTGGGAAAAGATGTTGTTCCAGATTGGAACACTATGAAACCAAATTTCTTAGAAAAATACAAAAACTATTGTAGAGGAGTTGATAGAAGAAGGGATGACATTTTCAGAATGTCTCAGAAAGAGGATGAACCATTGGAGGATTATGTAGAGAGGCTTTGGTTTTGCTTAAAGAAGAACCTACAAAATAGACTCTAAGAAGAATCCATGAAGCTGGTGTTTTTAAGAGGATTCAATAATGATTGCATGGATTCCCTTAACCTTATTGGGTCAGGGTATGTGTCTTAATTACCCTTTGAAAAAAATGAAATGTTTGTATAAACCATTCAAGGACCTTTACCAAAAGGACAAGGGGGGAAAGAACATCTACCATTAGCAAGACATCCAATGGGGTTTCCAGAGTAGAGCTAAGTAAATTATTGTCCAACATGAAAGAAGATATTACCAATCATTTAGCTACTCAATTGGAAACTCTACATGTGAGGAAAAGCAAGAAGAGGTTGAGGCAATACTTATTGAATACTACCCCGATTGCAAACAAAGAAAAGTGAACTGCAAGTGTAAAAGAGTAGCAAGTATTACAGAGGACAAACCAAAGAAACCAGATTTTCAACCACTAGAGGGTGAAGATGGACAATTGTTCTACATTGCACAAAGAAGGCCATGGCAACCAAGACAAGGTATACCACAAGACCCTTTAAATTTAAATACAACATTTCTAGTTGGTAATCAAAATTTCTCTAGTTGGAGCACCCAACCTTGGGAAAACACCCAAAACTAATGGAAAAACCATCAGTAATAGAAAAACCCTCAACAAAACTAGAACCAACAACAACCAAATGTATGGCCACAAAAAAAATTTCAAGGCTATAATTACAACCCTCAACGGGCAATACAAAAAAATCAATGGAAACCACAATGGCAAAAGAGCCAACAATGGTAGCACCAAAATATGAACTACCAACAACCCTTGTTGCCTTCACAGCCACAATAGTGGGCCATCATGCCCAATCCATCTCAACTACCAAGAGAACCTCAATTATCTTCCCAACCTACACCTAACCCAAATAACAAGCTCGTTCAATAGTCCTACACTAACGAAGCTATCTAATACCCCACTTATGGGGTAGAGGTGAGTGATGTCCACCTCAAGTTAGGGAAAAAATTGGTTGGGCCTTCATCCACTCAAATCACTGAGATGGTAGATGAGGAACCCACAACAAAAGAATTAGATAATTCACCTCTAGATCCTAAGTCAAATCAGATAAACTAAACCATTTCAAGTCCAGATCCTCCATTCCTTAAGTGTTTAGCCATTTCAAGGCATCAAACCCAAGCTGAGACAAACCTATTGGGTTAGGTTAAGGATGTAAGTATCAAAATTCCCCTCATTCAAGCTATCAAGGATATCCCAATTTACACCAAGATAGTAAAATACCTTTTTCTTAAAAATCCAGGAAGAAAGAGGAAGGACCCTTAGATAGTTCATGTTCTAGGGAACCTTGCTAGCTTTATGCTAGGGAATATAATTGTCCCTAAATATACAGACCCTAGAAGTCTTGTAGTGGATGTTAAGATAAATGGATCCCTTATCAAGAATACCTTGATTGACTTAGGGGAAACCATTAATGTCACGACTAAGGAGACAATGCAGCTACTACAACTAGTAAGTTAATGTCGATCCCTTCAAGTTGGTTTTGGAAAACTTGACCTTCTTATCTTCAACTATCTCTTTGAACTCAAAATAATTATCTAAGGCATCTATCCATTCAATCACTTCTTCAACATCTATTTTTCCACCATACATAGGTAGCTCCATCTTCACATCTTGTGTCTCTCCCTTCACAGCCTTAAGCACTTGTAGAAACTTCCTCTCTTCTGGATCCATCTGTCCTTGGGATCCTCCTGGGGTGTTCTCCTCTTCACCTTCTTCCTCATCTTCAGAGTCACTCTCCTTTGCAAGACCTTTGTCTCTCCTATCTCTCTTCTCCAATGCTTCCATCCTAGCTGCCATGGCTTCTTGAGACTCTCTTAGGGCTCTCAACTCCCTAGCAACAATTGAATTACCTTTTGGAGGCATCTCCAATACTTTGCCTTAGAACTTTTCTCCTTCAAAATCCCAAACTTCTTGAAAAATATCTCATCCTAAGCTCTGATACCACCTATTGCAGGGTAAGGTGATTTAGGCTTCAACTAATTAGGTTCAACTGGTCTTCAAACTTGCAAACCCTTTCTAGGGTTGTTTCCTTCACAAACTCACCTACTTTCTTGTAGGTCAACAATCACTCTTCTTCTCTTATATATTTTAGACAAGGTTTCCAATAGACACAACTCAAAAACTTTCAAGGACCCATTTTTTTACCATTCAACATATCAACTTGATACAATAGGTTGTTTTGAAACATCTTACACAAAACTATCTTTCAACACTGGTTTTAGGCCAAATTAGGCCTCTTTTCCAAAGGAGGTACTCAAAATCCTTCTTGAAAAAATTGAAACTCTTCACCAACAGATTCAACCAGCCACATAGGATCCAATTACACCATTATATTCTTCAAACCACTCCAAAATTCTGCTGTCCCAAGCAAAAACCATCAATTTCAAGCCTAGCACATGAACTTGCTAGACTAGGGCACGTGCTAAATTCCTTCTAACACCATCACCCTTCCATAAAACCATGAAAATATGAAATATCACCACTAAAAGGCCCATTCCACCAACCTACAAAATTTTCCTATGGTGGAATGGCCTATTTTGTCATGATTTTGTTACAAAACCCTAGAAACCTTAGCAAATCAAACAACCTTCAAAAATCTGGCTTTATCTCCTACAAAACTGAATGAAAAACACTCTTATTGGATTAAAATGAAAACTAATACAAAGCCACACCACTTAACATTGATCTTACATTATTATCCTGCTGTACGGAACCGTACAGAGTCAGAAATTGCAAAAAAAACAAAAATTCACACCTACAATAGAGTAGCAATGCTTTATTCACCAAATCTTCTAGCAAAAACATGCCTTGATGATGATAGAGGCCTTTTAACATGTTTTTCATGAAATACCAATGGTCTACAACTAACATTTGAAAATATTACCATTCATCTTCAACTTACTAACAAAATGACCAAAATTGCATAGTGCAACGTTTACAACTTTATTTCATCATTGAAAACTTTTAGACTCAACACCCCTAGGACCCTAAGTGACCTTAATTACATCATAAATTGGTCAAATAGACCTTATTAACATCATGAAATGACTCAACCTAATCCTAGACTCCAAAATGCACAACCAAACCAAAATTTTCAAGAGGTGCTCTTGCACCAGTAAACTAGACTATTTCAAGTCCAGATCCTCCATTCCTTGAGTGTTTAGCCATTCCAAGATATCAAACCCAAGCTGAGATAGACATATTGGGTTAGCTTAAGGATGTAAGTATCAAAATTCCCCTCATTCAAGCTATCAAGGATATCCCAATTTACACCAAGATAGTAAAATACCTTTTTCTCAAAAATCCAGGAAGAAAGAGGAAGGACTCTCAGACAGTTCATGTTCTAGGGAACCTTGTTGGCATTATGCTAGGGAATATAACTATCCCTAAATATACAGACCCTGGAAGTCTTGTAGTGGATGTTAAGATAAATGGAACCCTTATTAAGAATACCTTGATTGACTCAGGGGCAACCATTAATGTCATGACTAAGGAGACAATGCAACTACTGCAACTAGTAAATCTTAGACCTACACCCATTGTTTTACAGTTGGCAGACAGGTCAATAGTGAAACCTGAGGAAATCATTGAGGACTTAGTCATAGCATTAGATTCATGGGAGTATCTGACAGATTTCATAGTCTTGCATCCAAAGGCCAACCTTGCAATATATCCACTTATTTTAGGTAGACCATGGTTAGAAACATTTGATGCATTCATAGGTTGTAGTTCTAGGAACATGATAATATCAAATGGAACTATGACTAAGAAATTGGTCCTTTATCCATCAGCCCAACCTCATACTGATCTAGAGTAGACTATTTGTACTATCCTAGATGAAGAAGACCACTATTCCTTACAAAATCTCATGACTATTGAGTGCAGTCCCCTGCTGAGAAATCAAGATGAGGATGATTTGATTGCCCACATCATACAGAATAATTATGGTAGGAATCCACAACAATAAGACTATCTTTCATGTCTGCAGAATCCACTACAAAATATTATACTTGTAAATTCATCAGAAGAAGTATCCTAGATTTTTCATTCTTTATTGCCACAACAATGTGTCCCAAACATTAGTGGACTTTACCTTTCATCTATACAATCAACATCCAAGACATTGGAAATCATGCCAGGTAAAATGTTGAATGTTAACAATGGATTAACTGAAGAACAACAAAATTCTCTGAACACTATGTTGCAGGCACACACAACAACCTTTGCATGGGACTACCATGACATGAAGGGGATTGACTCCTACCCTCCTCCCTTAACTACAACGTTTGGCTATCCCATCCATTAGCTATTAGCTAGCCTTCTCCAGGGTGGGAGGGAACTTTAGCCCCGGTAGCTCCCCATAGCCCCTAAAATTTTATGGTAGGGTTGTTGGCGAGAAAGGAAGGTTATAACTTCCCATGGTAAGGATCAACTACAATTCCTAGGGTGGGAGGGCCCCTACAATTCTATGGTAGTTTACAGGAGTTTGATCTGACCATCCTTTGCCGAGTGAGCATTCGAAAAGGCCACCTGGCCGGCCTATGCAGAACTATGGCGGGAGACAGATGGTACCAACGCTCACAACCCCAGGGACTCCACCTTATCTACGTAATATGATCCGATCACATCGATGCTCCCTGCCTCCAATGGCGCCCCTATATCCACCCACCCCTTCGGGTCAATGGTTCCGAGAGGGACGAATGATGTCTATTATATATGGATTATCTCAAGTTGGTTATTTCGATGCATGCCGCACTTTACCCCCCACCCATCCCCACATATCGACCGATTGATTGATGAAAGTCCCTAGATCTGTGAGATGGATGGATGAGACTTGGGGGAGCTCCTTTCAAGCCTTCTGGTTCTCAATCCCTACTATTCTAAGGGGTTGAAGTGTCAGGTTCGGGCAACCGGAATGCTAGTTCGATCCATCACGAGTCATTCGTCTTTTGCTTGTGGGAATGGGAATTCAAGGAGAGGTTCCGGCAGAAGTATTGTCCTTTGAGTCGAGTCCGCCTGAACTATCGTACATTGGTGATCCAAACCAATTCCAAAGGATATATAGGGCACTAAATGACTCCTATTGCCATTAGGGTTAATTCTTGGTGCATAGACTCCCGAATCAATGAAATCAAATCGATCGAAGCTGGAATAAAAGGTACCTACCTCCGTCCGGTCAGGTTCCGCTCCCCTACTGGCTACTTCTGCCTTCCTTCAAGCCCCAATAGCGATAGGAGAAACGATTGGGTTGGCCCAAGACCCCACCACCCAGGGCACCAACCCCGCCGACCAAGGCATCCACCACCACCCTGCAGAGGCCCTACTATTCTATGGCCCCATCGACCCGCCACCCCCACCCACCCTCTATAGCCCTACTATTCTATGGGGCCTGCAGAAGGCAGTTGACCATATTGGCCATAGAATAGTAGGGGAATGGGTCCCGAAGGGCTGCCCCACTGACCAAGGCATCCTAACCACCCATAAGGCAGCAACCCCACCGACCATGCCCTTCGGGACTGACCCATTCGCCTTATGTTCGGTCCCGAAGGGCAGGTAGGCGGAGCAACTCTATAGCCTCCCACCCCCCCAGTGGGCTTTGCCCTGGTCGGTGGGGTCTGCCTTTAGGCTCTATATCCTCCCACCCACCCTTCAGGACCAACCTATTCGTCTCAGGTCGGTGCCCTAGGATCTATATAAATGATGGTTTTAAACCATTAAGATAACCCCAAAGAAGGATGAATCATGTCTTAAGAGAAATAGGTAAAATTGAGCTACAAAAATTACTTGATGCTGACTTGATTTACCCTATTTCTGACAGTCAATGGATGTCACCTTTAGTTATTTTCCCTAAGAAAGGAGTAAAATGGAGGGTATGTGTGGACTATAGAGATCTAAACATAACCACTAGGAAGGATCACTTTCCACTACCTTTCATTGACCAAGTACTTGATTCCCTAGTAGGTAAAAAGTACTTTTCTTTCCTAGATGGATTTAGTGGCTATAACTACATAAAAAAATAGCTCTAGAGGACTAGGATAAAACCAAATTTACATGCTATTGGGGTACATATTCCTATTCTATTTTTCCCTTTGGAATATGTGATGCCCCACCCAATTTTCAAAGGACAGTGCTAAGTATTTTCTCAAATTATGCTCATGACTCATGGAAGTTTATATGGATGACTTCACCACCTATAAAGAAACATATGAAGAAGCACTCAACAATCTAGAGAAGGTTTTGAAAAGGTGTCAAGAACATAATCTATCTCTAGGCCATGAGAAATGTTTCATGATGACAACTCAAGGGATTTTTCTGGGGCATTTTATATCAAGTGAAGGAATTCAAGTGGATCCCAATAAGATTGAGATAATATCCACACTTCCTATGCCACAAAAATAAAGAGATGTAAGGAGTTTTCTAGGACATGCAGACTATTATAGAATATTCATTTAGTACTTCAACAAAATTGTAGCATCTTTATTTGTTCTACTCACAAAAGATATAGAATTTGAATGGACCATAGAATGTCAACACTCTTTTGAAGCACTTAAGACAACCCTTACAAAAGCACCAGTCTTGAGAGGGCCAAAATAGACATTACCTTTCCATATAGACATTGATGCTTCTAATTTTACCATAGGAGCATTATTGGGACAAAAAGGAAGGTAATAAGGAGTATGCTATTTATTACATCAACACAAACTTACAAGGATTAGAACTCAACTATACAGTCACAAAGAAATAGATGTTGGTAGTTGTGTATGCAATCAATAAGTTTAGGCACTATATCACAGGGTATCCAGTCTTTATCCACATTGATCACACTGCAATAAGGGACTTAATGAATATGTAGTTGGAGGTAGATTAGTCATAGGGTTGCTCTTACTACATGAATTTGATATAACCATAATGGATAAGCCTAGAAAGGCTAATGTGGTGGGAGATTTTCTATCCAGATTTCCAATATAGCTAGAAGGTGTTGTGGATGATTCTTTTTCTGATGAACACTTGTTTTATCTCATTGTACACACACCTTGGTTTTCTAACATTTCAAATTAATTAGTGGCAAGACAAATACCATCACACTTGTCTCCTAGAGAAAAGAGATAACTGGTGCAAAAAATATTTCCATATTCTTGGGTAGTTGGTTATTTATTCTATACAGGTCTAGATAATATAATGAGGAGATGTATAAGAGAGGATGAGTTTTTTGACATCCTAAAATCTTGTCGTGTTGAGCCCTATGGGGGTCAGTTTGTAGCCAAAAGGACTGCACTCAAGATCCTAGCAGCTGGCTACTATTGGCCAACTCTTCATAAGGATTCAATAAAGTATACAAGGAGTTGTGATTAATGTCAAAGAATGGGCAAACCAAAAAGTATAGATGAGATGCCTTTGTAGCCACAATTGGCACTATCACCATTTGATAAGTGGGGGCTAGACTTTATAGGCCCAATTTCACCAACATCCAATAACAAGGAGTATGATTTAGTTTATACAGATTATTTGACAAAGTGCGCTGAAGTCAAGGAATTAAGATTTTCTAGAGATGGGAATGTAGCTAAATTCCTGTATGAAGACATCTTTACCAAGTATGGAGTACCTAGAGAGATTTTGATTAATCAAGGTCCCCAGTTCACTTCAAAACTCATTTCTAAATTGGTTAAGGAATATGAAATCAGGCATAGAAAATCAACGCCTTATCACCCCCAAGCCAATGGGCAGGTGGAGGTTACAAATAAAGAGATTGAGAATATTCTAACCAAAATAGTACAGCTTCACAAGAAAGATTAGGTAGTTAAGTTACCTAAGGAATCATGGGCCTATATGACAACATGGAAAACAACTACAAGATTCACACCTTATGAATTGGTGTATGGTAAAACAATAGTTCTTCCCATTGAGTTTGAATACAAGACACTTAGAAAAACAATTGAACTAGACATGGAATTGACAACAACACAAAATGAGAGGCTACACAATCTGAATGGGATGGATGAAATTAGAATGGAGGCCATGCATCACACAAAGATAATTCAAAAATAGAGGACTAAATGGCATGATCAGTTTATAAAGACTAAAGAATTCAATGTGGGTGACTGGGCTTTATTATGTGATTCCAGATATAAATATCATAAGGGGAAGCTACAATCCAGATGGTTGGGACCATATGAAATACATCAAGTTTCTCTAACTGGATTAGTCAATTTGCAAACCATAGATGCAATTAGATTTTTACTATTAGTGAATGGCCACAGACTAAAGATATTCAAGAAGCCAAGAAAGAAAAATGATTTCCTTCTTTCTCTAATGCATCAATATGGTCTAAGTAGTGATTTTGATATAGACATACTACCACAAGATGACAACTTAACAGAAATTACTATTGATTCTCACAGTGACTCAGTAGATGAGCTACACAACTCACCTCCTGAGAGCACTCAGGTATAATTCCTTATCCCACTTCACGTGCACATACCGCATAGGTGACACAATCAAAAATATTTTTCAAGAACACTCCATGCTGTAGTAGGGACCTGTAGCATCATGAGTAAAAGCTACTACAATTTAGATCAAGATCTGTTATTGAAGGTACCCACAATAATTACCTATCAGAAACTTAAAAAAATTGTGCCAACTTAATTGTATATCATCCAAATTCATTCCACTTTTTCCACACATGCAACCACAAGCCTGTCATATCAATACATGCAACTTAACCACTCAATTCCATGCCATCTATCTCGATTTTCATGCATTTGGACAATCACTTCATCTTCCATGAATCGTGTGTTCCATAGCTTTTAATTCACACACACCAACCTACCATTTCCTCTATCACCCATAGCAATTAACCAATGTCAAATCACAATCAAGCTGTAGACACTCTTACAAAAGCTTCACATGCATGGAGTTAAGTTCATCTAAAGCAACAGGTACACATACTAATTTTCCATAATTAACATAGATTTCCAATGCTTCAATATGTCCTCACATTTGATTTTACGTGCTTTACACTCATTAATATTATTTCCATAATCAATAATCATTCCCTTCACCTAGAAAGTACATTGAAGTGAGCTCATTTCAAGATTTTAGTTGGGGGAGATAGTATATTATTTCAGGGTTTTTTTTTGTCACCAAAAGAAACAAGCACATAAACAAACAAACAATCCCTTTTTCCCCTTTTTTCAACCTTCTTGTCATTTGTTCCCTAATTACAAGACAATTTCCAAGCTAATTTAAGCTAAAAAAACTAAAACAGAGGGAGAGGACATAGCAGTTGAAGTTACAATTGAAGAAGTGCATGCAAGTATATCAGACATAAAGGGTTGGTGGGTTGGTGAATTTGAATTGTGAGCTGAAATTTCTAGAGTTTGAGTAGAGAAAAGTAAGATTATCCCATCATGGGAGGTGATATCATCAAGAGGGAACCATATGCACACTAGCAGATGCTGGAGGATAGATTAGTCTTGCCCATTTTCATAAGAGTAGGGTGGTTAGATTACTTTCTGAAGTTAACTGAATATAATGAATACATGACAAGGAAGTTTGCAGGAACACTCCAACATGATGAAGCCATCATTAGAGGATTGAGGGTGGATGTTTTAGAGGCTACAATTGCATAGGTATCTAGTCTATCAAGAAATGGAGTTGAATTCCTTGTTAGATAAAATGTAGTAGCTTCCAGGGATGAATTTAGGGAGCTTAAAGAAAACCTTGACTCATCATCATAAGGCACCAAGAGGTTGTCACTTCCATGGGTATGGACTTCTTGTGCCTCTTACATTGTTAAATATATCACTTGTGATGGTAGGAAATCCCTTCTGTATATAATAAATTTTAAGCTTTTGAGTCACCTCCATCATAATAGATTGGTTAATGTACCTAATTACCTCTATAACCTATTAAAGAGAATGGGGTCTGAGTATCAAAGAAAACTAAATGATTCAACACTTCCACATTACTGTTTGGTTACCTTGTTAGTGAAGAGAAGTATTAGCATTCAATACCCACAAGTGTCCTAGGAAAGGTTTTTGATTTTTGAACATATTAGCAATATTCTTGAGGAACCAATCATTCTAGAAAACTTAGTCACTTGTTGCATCTTTAAGGGAAATTCCCCTTGTTTCACCTGCTACTTCACCTACCTACAACAAGAGAGAACTAGAGGAGAAAAGTGTGCAAAGATCACCACGCGCAACATTTGATCATCCTATAGCAAAAAAGGCTCATGAAACCCCAACTTCTTCTAAAGTGCCAAAAACCAAAAAGAAGAGAGGTGGCTCTTCTTCTACTCCTTCAAATGTGCAGAAAAAGAAGTCCACCCAACCAAGGCATTCACACCGCTTGAAAAGGAAAGGTGTCGTGAGGGGTAATGTTAAGAAACAAGAAAAAGAAGACATTATGACACTAGCGACTGATTCAGAATTAAAGGAAAATGTTTCTAAAAATGTGCATGTTCCTGTGAAAAGAAAATGGTACATATCAACCACCTATGAATCAAATTTGGAGGAGATTTTTGTTGCAAACAAAACCAGGAAAATAACCCCAACTATCCTTGACAGTGAGGGTTATGAGTACATTGGGGGTGGTGATGAACAATTTTTTGAGAAAGATGAGGATTTGTTTTTAGAGGAAAGAAATGAAAGAAAGGAATTATAAGAAGCACTGAAAAGGATTAACCAATTAGAAGAACTAGTAAAAACTTATGAACAAAGAGATAAGAGAATTGAAAATTCAGGAGTTGGAGGAGAAATTGCATACTTATGGCATGGGTCTAAATTAGACTTTCTTGCACAACTTGCAATGGTAAAAGTAGGAAACAAAGAGGTTGCAGTTGAGAATAGAAGACCTCCTACTAAAAAAACTCTAACCTATCATATAACCATGTCTCTAGGTTACCATCTATGGAAAGTCACTCAATAATTCTCTTAGCAGAAGGAGAAATGGAAGAAAGAAAAAGAAATAATGGTTTTAGAGCACATAGAGTTTTGTAGAGTAAATACATTGAGTTGAAAAAGTTAATAATCAAGCTCGAAGAAGTAGCAGACAAGGTTGTTTAGATTGTTAGGTGTAGACCTCCTACTAGGACATATGCTTTATTCTTACAAGAATTTTTTTTGAGTTATCAATTCAGTAAATTGATCAGTAATCCACCAATTGCAATGAGTAAGAAATTTGATTTCTCAATATTTTTGTTGATGTCACACTTGATGAACAAGACTAATTATGTGAATTTCATTTACATAATTATGTTGTGCCAGATGACATAGATTGGAACCCATTAATATTTGTGGATGGTCTACAAATTAGGGAACTAGCATCGTACTTCAAGAATGAAAGACAAAGGGGTGAGATTATGCAAAAATATGTTGAGAGGGAGAAGTAAATTGATCTTCCAATTTGAAATGAATCCAAAACCCCCATGTGATCATAGAGGAATGGAGAAAAATTCTGGAGTACAAAGGTGTGGGCAGAAAAATCATGAATTTAAGGATCGGGAACTATGACAGAATGCAAATACTGACTATAGGACTCATCCATCATTATTACCATTTTGTACTAGAAAGGTGAAATAACCAAAGAAAAGAGCCCCACTTTATTTATAATTTTATATGCATGCTTGAGAGAACATGCAGGTACATGAATGTTGCCAAGGAAAGAGGACTTAAATGGGTACCACTTACCTTCTAGCCACCAATTCTTCTTTACTCAATGCCACATTGGATAGGGGAAAAGAATGAGGAATGTGACGAAGCTGAGGTTACCAAGATGGCCAAACTTGCATGGTATGAAGGATTTTATTTGAAACAAATCAGTGGAGTGGATACTGTTACAAATTTCAGGGAGATCACTTTGCATTACAACCTCCAACCCTAGTTGATTTGCTTGAGGAAAAGAAAATGGGTAGTTGGGGGGAATGATGAGTCTAGTTATTAGTTAGTTTTTTTGATATTTTTATGCATACTCGTAGACATTTCCAAACACTTATCTCATACATATTCATACACTTTACTGTCTTTTATGCTCATTATGCAAACCTGAACTTGATTTTAAGTATATGGAAATATGGTTATAATGTGATAGTTATTGTATAATTGATGTATGGATGTGTATGAATTGCAATGAATATATGTGCTTAAGCTATCGTTATTAGTATTGTGTAGTTGTTCTATGAACTAACTCTTTATAGCCAAGGAGCCAAAGGAGGTAGAATGCAGCCCACAACAACTGGGAGGTGCAACCCACAGCCAAAGGAGTTTCTGAACATCGATGCAGGGGAGGTTCCAGAATAAGCTAAGTATAGAAAGTGCAAAAATGGAGGCACTTATTGAGGATGATTGTGAATCATCATGACATTTAATAAAGAAACCAAATGAGAAGAACTCTATTACAATTGGGAGTCTAAACATGACTATTTCAATAGTCCACGTTCCAATTCTTGTTGCAACAAAGTCATAGTTTTATTTGAATTATTTTTCCCTTTTCAATTATTGTTTAGTTGATAAGAATTTATCACACTTTTTATGTAGGGAGTGGTAATTTATGATTTTAGTTTAGAGTCATTGTTTTAACAAAACTCCCACATGCCTATATGTATGGTTCAGTGGTTGAGGTGTTAGTTAAGTTGGTTCATTATCCAGTAGCAGATATATCAAAAGATACTTTCAGTTTCAGTTCTTGTTTTTACAAAAACAATGTCCATGATTTCCTGAATAAGATATCTCCGAAAAATCTTAGATTGTGATATTCTAAGTTACGAATGAACATTTTTTCATTATTGTCATGATTACGTTAATCTGAGGAACTAGATTTGGGTTAGACCTATGGAGAGTCATTTGAGCAAGGGCCGCTCAAGGTATCTATTCCCCACCTTATCTTCTATACATTTACTTCTATTGTAATAGTTACTTCATGAATGCATGTTATCTTAATTAAATTCTTTATATTATAAATGAATCCATGGACAAATCTTGTTTACATTCATGCTTTCGTTTGCCTCAGTTTTTGTACTCTAGAGTGCAGGTTTATTTAATAGTGTTGGTTAATTCTAGGATTCATTTCTTGATAGTGAACTAGTCATAGTCTTACGTTGTAGGTACCCATAGAAATAGTGCTAACATTACTTTTTTTATTGTTATGCAATATATGATTTCTTAAAATGTGCAAACACCTAGGCTAGGATGATATGGGTAGTCTTGAGTCTCTGGAAGCACATACAATGCTAGCATCATCACAAGCCTACATTATCCCTTGTTGATAATTTAATGAAGTTATTTTCAAGGGTTTAGTGGACTATTCAGTTAGGGTTTCCTCTGAATTGTGTGTTTGACATCAAGTCTACTGAACATTAGTAGGGACTCTACAACATGGAAGAGACTTTATCTTAGAAATATTTGACAGGTTTCTCATTTTATATTTTTGGATAGGTTACAATTGGATTTCTTATTAAAAAAATTGGGGTGGAAAGGGTCTTATCACTAGCTTTCCAACTTTTCCTCTTCAACACTCTTAGTCCCTAAAACTACTCCCTTTAAGTTCCAACTTATGTGGTTTCTAGATTCTAATCTATGTAAGCTCATGGAAGGGTGGTGAATTGAAGGAAAACCTACCTTTGAAATAACCTTGTTTTCCTTCTTCAAGAGGATTTAGTTTGTTAAGTATAAGCTCAAGAGATGCAATAGATTTTCTTTATAATATTTTTCAAATTAAGACTCATATCTAGGATAAGATGGCAAGAATCACTTTTCATGTCAAGGGTGACGACATGCCTGAGGATTTTTTGAAATAATAATCTACTCTTTTTAAGGAACTTTTTAAATGATAACTTCATGAGATCTTTTGGAAACAACCAAATTGATTGGTTTCAAGAAGGATATAGAAACACCTCCCTTTTTCACAAGGAGTGTAAAACTAATTATATTATAGCCTCCCTTTTTTGAATCAGGGAGATCATTTTTCCTCCTTTCAAGATATTTCCAAGGAATTTCTTTGACATTTTTTCTTAATATTTACTACTAAACATGTACCACAATCTGTGGAAGAGGAGAGACTAATTCTTGAATTCATTCTACTATTGGTTTCAAAAGATATGAATAGAGCTCTCTTAGTTCCTTTGTCCATGGAGAGGCTTGAGGTAGTTGTGTTCTAAATGAAGAAAGGTAAGGCTCATGGGCCTAATCATTTTTCAATAATTTTGCGATATCTTGAAATTTTACCTTCTATAGTTTATTAGAGAATCCTAAAATAATAATCAAATGCTCAAAGCTATCAATACTATATTTCTATCTCTTATTCCAAAAAAAGGAGCTACCTCTTTGGATTTCTTTCATCCTATCAATTTTTGCAATGTTACCTACAAGGTAGCTACCAAGCTTATTACAGAGCATATAAATAAATGTTTAATATCCCTAATTTATCATAAGCAAGAGGGTTTTTTGAAAGGGAACCAAATAATGGATGGTATTCAAGTGGTAGCTAAATCTATTCACTCCATATTTACCTCTGAGGATAAGGCCACGCTCATTAATCTTAATATGTCCAAAGCCTATGATAGGGTTAGATGATAATTTCTTTGTAATATCTTATTGGATTTTGGGTTTAGTTTTGAATGGATAGATTAGGTTATGAGCCATGTGTCTTCAACTTCCTTCTCAGTGGTAATCAATGGTAATTTTTCCACTCTTTTCTCAACTAATAAAGGAATTAGACAAGGTGACCTTTATCTCATCAATTATTTATTCTAGTGATGAAAGGTTTAGGTCAATTGATGAAGTATTATAAAGAGAGAGGCCCCATTCAGGATTGGTCTTAGGCTAGGAATATTTATCCTTAATCCCACATTTAGTTTGTGGATGATATAGCTTTGATAAGGATGACTACAATTAGAGAGGCAACCAAGTTTAGGAGAGTTTTTGATATCTACGTATCTACTTCAGGCTAGAAAAGTTAATGAAGATAAATCCATAATTTTTTCTTTAATACTCTAGAGCCTATTTAGCATAGAATTATATATATTCTTTTTTTTCAAATTGGTATCTCCCTATGGACTATCTGGGAATTCCCCTATCAATTGGAAGTCTTAAAAGGGACCACTAGAAGAATATTTTGGACATGTTTTGTATGAGGGTTATTCATTATACTTTTCAATGGTTATCCTTTGATGTTAGGCTAACTCTTTTTAAAAAATATATATTTTCTTCATATTTATAGGTTCTTAATACATTCTACTCCCAAGATTTCACTTAAGGAGTTTGATGCTCTTTCATGTAAATAATTATGGGCAAGAAATGTGGAAGATAAAAAATGGAGTCTTGCAATTTGGGTTTGATATATAGGTGTAAAAAAGTTGGTGGGCTTGGTCTTAGACAATCTAATCTAAATTATCTCACCTTGGTAGCCAAACTATATTGGAGATGGTGTAATAATATAGACCAACCATAGGCACTAATTCTTAATTCTAAATATTTCAGAGGGGTGGCTAATGAAGACATCACATAGATGGATTTGATAGTGAAAGGTTTCATGATCTAGAGTACTCTTAAAAAGGGGTCTCATCTCATTAAGGAAAGGATTTTTTGGATAATCAAGAAGGGAAATAATGTCACATTTTAGAAATATTCTTGGGATAATTATCCCCTTGTTCTTTTTTCTTTTCCCCAACTTCAACCTCTACATGATATTTTTTTATATGTTGTATGGCCTAATGTTATTGATGTCTATATACACTATTCCTTTGGGAAGGTCCATTGTTCAATGTTGGAAGGAACCCTAGAGTTATCCCTATGGGTTCTTTGGAGAATAAAAATACTTTTGCTTCTATTCTAGTAGATCAACCTTGTTGCTCTATGGAAAACACTGATGCTCTTCCATGAGGTCATGATTCTAAAAGTGTATATTCCATCTCTCTTGGTTATCATTATTTATAATAGCATGAAGAGGAGTTTAGAGAATTTCCTTAGTGGAGAAGAATTTGGAATAAGTTTAGCTAGCCTAAGTATACATTTTTATGTGGTTGCTAAGTCGGAACAAATGTCTCACTTAGGAAAATATCATAAAGATAGGATTCTTGGGCCTTCTATTTGTGTTCTTTGTGACAACATTGAAGAGTGTATAAACCACCTTTTCTTTTCATGTCCATTCTCTATGGATATATTGAGTACATGGTGGAAGATCTAGAATGGACCTATTATTCACTCTACCTCCTTAATGGATTTTTAGAATAGTTTTGAGTTCCCCTACCTCTACATCCTTTCATTTGGTTGTATGGTATTTTGGCCCTACTTTCATTCTGTTGGAAGATTTGGTTGGAGTGAAATAGGAAAATTGTCCAAGACTATCAAGGTGTAATTTTTTAGGTATGGAATAATATCAAGAGTATGCTTAGAGAGAATAAAGAGGCTAAATTCAAATTTGATGTGTCTCTTGCCTCTTCTAACTTGCAACTAGGAAATATTATAAATTTTTCCTCTTGATTTACCTCTTGGGCTAGATCTATCCCTTGAGCCTAGACTTCTAGGAAGGTGAATATGGTTGGCAAGTGGTCTCCTCAATACAATTTCTTTAAAACCAATACGAATGGCTCCTCTCAAGGCAATCTGAGTGATGTTGGGATTGGTGGAATTTCCTGAGATAGTGATATCTTGGTTTACTTTTTATCCTTCTCTATATATGAGGCAACTTTTCAATAATAAACGAATCTTTGGCCATTGTTATGAAATTAAAAAGAGCTTGTGCTAGGGGTCATAAAAATGTTACATGTGAAATAAATTTCATGATTCTAATCTATATTATGAATAAAAGAAACTTTAAAGAGTACTCTTGGAGGTTGAATGTGCTAGTTAAGAAGATTCTCACTTTGTCACAAATTTTGACTCTATTTCTTTTGTTCATATTCCTAGAGAATGAAACACGGTAACTAATTGTTTGGCTAAATGGGATTCTAGAGGGGGTATAATTGGAATGATGTGGACAAGTGGGAATTGACCTAGGATAGTTCCCAATAATTTCTTCAACATATTCAAGATGATCAAGTGGATGGAGATTAACTTGTCAAGTATGGAGGAAGTGAGTCTCGATTGGGGTGGTGGCTTTCTAAAGTTTTATGGTGACTGGTATTGTAGGAACCCCCATGGGTTCATCTTCTAATAAGTGTAATGATATTCATAGCTATATACAAATATTTTTGGTGTGATTTTATTTAATGCTCTTTAAATAAATTTATTTTTCCCAAAAAATATCTCAACAACCATATGGATAGATGAAGTATAAATAAATAGTCCTCTTGGATGCACAAGTCAATATAACACATGTTGAAGAGGTCATGATTTAACACATAATCAGAAGTTAGGTTCACTCAATCAAATAAGATAAAGAACTTGATTAGATATAGGTGATTCCTAACTACTATAACTCAAGGATTGATGAGGTAGTGGTGACACTTGATGGCCTCATGTCAAGGTAGACATGTGTCATTATTATATTAACTAAGGAAATAAAACCTACCCAAGTAAGCTTATGGTAGGTGTCTAAAATGAGATGAAGTGATTAACTAATGCAAGAAATAAAATATTGCACTAACGCCCTCCATAAGCATATCATAGATGGGGATGGATATGGGTCCTAGCCATGTTAGGAACCCATATACAAAATGTTCCCCAAAATAAGAGATGGATAAAACCTCTAGGATAAAAATTTCTCAATGAGAAGAAAGATGGAATAATGTCATAAAATTCCCACAATATAAGGCCCAAGAATGTATCCACATGGAAGAGAAATAATATACATGAAATTTTTTATATAGAAAGTGTTTTAGTAGCTCCCTATTTTGGTACAAAACTGACACATTTATCGTTTTTCCTAAATTGGTGATATTATTGTATTCTATAGTTCAGTTGCATCTTTATGTAAATTTGGGGCGTAAACATATGAAAGACGTAGTGGAAATTTGCTCAAGGGACGAGAGTAGCAAGCTAAGTTTTAAAATAAACACAATTCTAGCGACAAAAATAAATAAATTTAGGTGACAGTAATTGTTAATTTTAGGTGACAGGAGCTATGTAAATTGTTTTAAATTATGGAAAGCACAATCATTAATTTTTGAACACTTAAATTACTTTTTAAAATTAGTCACACTAGATCTATATCACACCTAATAAATCATTAAAATTATTCATACACATAGAAATCATACCTTACATAAAACAATATGAAAATATGTTCAATCAGTGGCTAAGGAGTGGGCACTGCCTCCCACTCAGCCGATTAAAGGAAGCATTTAGAGAATTTTCAAAATCATCTTAAACGATAGTATTCATTTGATAATGATATCAATTTCATGTTACTTCCACTTGAAAATTTTTGTGCCACATGAAATAGCTTATATAGCTTTTACATACAAGCATAATATCCAAATATGTTTATGGTTTATAGTTTAATGGATGAAATACATTGATCGGTTTAAGAAAGAGTTGAATGGCCCACAACCACTCTTTCTTGAGATGCTAAATTGATTTACTCAAAAATATACTAAATATACTACTTATATTTGATTGAAAATTGAAACGAGAAGATCATGGCAATCTTCACAAGGGATCTTCATCATTCCTTCTCATGGCTACAAGAGACCTATTTTCACACACAACCACTGATATTAGTACTCATAAACAATTAAATTCTAAGGTATATTTTATCCTTTAACCCATAAAATTACTATGGAAACCTAGGAGAAAAGGTTAAAACATAGGCTTAAATAAATGATAGAATTAGGTAGAATTTTAACCCATTGTGTAAAAGATGATGGGTCCCAGAAAATGAAGCCATGTTAGGTACTCATGTACTTATAAAATTACCCCCAAAGAAGAAGAATCCCCCCTCAAAAATATATAGAGAAAACCCCAACCAGAATAGAGAGAGAATATGAGAAGGACTAAGTATCCCCCCAAAAGATGACACCAACAACACCCCAAGCAAAGCTCACAAATGGAGGAACTTGCTCTTGGTGAAGGGTTTGGTGAAGATTTTTGTAGTCTAATATGATGTCAAACAGTACTTGAGATTAATGATCTATGAATGAATCAACTCTCGAATGTAGTGCATATGGATCTCGATGTGCTTGGTCCATTGATGATGGACCAGATTGTGAGAGATCTAAATTGCACTTGGTTTGTCACAATAGATGATTGTGGGCTTGTAAAATGGAATGCCAAACTTAGTGAGAATGTTTTGAAGCTAGATGGCCTTAGTAGTGGCATTAATCACTCCTTGATACTCATCCTATGTAGATGAAAGAGCAATAGAAAACTGCTTCTTGCTCAACTAACAAACTGGATCAAAACTAAGGGAGAAGCAATACCTGAAGTATACTTGTGATTCTGAGAATCACTTACCCAATTTGTATCTATGTGTCCCACCAAGTCAAAATCCACACCTGTTGCATAATTAATCCCATAATTGTGAGTACCCTTGATGTAGTGAAGAATCTGCTTAGCTGCTTTCTAGTGTGTCTCATGTGGCTTCTGCATGAATCGAGAGACCATGCCTACTACATATGAAATTTTGGGCCTCATATGAGTTAGATAGATGAGACTACCAACAAATTATTGATACAAAGTGCCATCCACCAAGGGTGAAGAACACTTGGCCTCAAGTTTGACCCTAGACGGGTCGGTACAGGCTTACAATCAGCCATGTGAAACCTTTGGAGCATATCAAGTGCTTACTTAGACTGTGCAAGAGTGATACCCAAGGAAGAATAAGTGATCTCAATACCCAAGAAGTAGTACAACAAGCTCAAGTCAGACATCATAAACTGATCATGAAGGATAGTTTTCACCACCTGAATGGTAGATGAGTGACTCCTTGTGATCAACAAGAACTTGGCATAGAGAACCAAGAAGGTGTGAGTATCATCCTACTCAAAATTTATACATTAGGATTAGAATAGCATTGAGTTAACCCCACTTTCAGAAGGAAGGATTCCATCTTGGTGTACTAAGCCCGAGGGGCTTGTTTGAGGCCATAGAGAGACTTTTGAAGATGACACACAAGTGAAGGATCCTGAACAAACCCCTATGGTTAATCCATGTATATATCCTCCTAAAGATCATCATGAATGGTGCAGGAGCACCAAGGCCAAACTCCAAATTAATTTGCACAAATTTTGGTTTTGAAAGTTTTGGCTTGTACTGACCTTGGCCAAGTCAGCATGTTATGTTTGTTTCGTGTTTAATAGGTCTTATATTTGTGTGGGAGGACTATTCACTAGGACTAAAACTTTTATTAGTTATTATTAGTGTTAAATTCTGTTTTGTTTAACTTAAAGTCAGCAAATGTAAGGAACTAGAGTTTTAAACTTGTTATAACCATACCTTCATTATTTGAAGATGCCAAGGGCAGTTTAGATGATGGCTATTCGAAATTAATGAGTGGGAGATCCTAAAAAGAAGGATTATGGCGAGGTGGCAAGAATATTGCATGGTTGCATGGCAATATGGCTTGATTGCATGTAACTGTTAGTGAACTTAGGATTCCCTAAAAGTCAGGGATATGGGTGTGAGAAATTCTCTCTTACATGGTGGAAAAAGATGCGAAGTTAAGGAGAATGGTTGGTAACAAGTGGTAGTCAGTCATTGTAATCAGTTAGTGTGAGCATGAATGAAAAACGGTGAGCATATTTTTTGATATTTTCCTGTTTTGTAAATCCCGTGTGTTATTAGAAAGAGATGTATTCAACCTATGTGCATCTATTTGGCATGGAAACAGTGTTTATTTAAGACATTCTAGCTCTTTACTATTGTAAATAGTTCTTGAATAATAATATTAGCAGTGTGGTTGAGTTTTGTATTGCAAAACATAGTTAAAATCTGCATTTTCTGGAAATGCCCGTGACTTTTGAATAACAGGGAACTTGAAGGCATTGAACTTGTGGATTTAATATTGTGTTTCTAGTTGTTAGGTGTTGTAGAATAGGTTTCATCCGGGATTCAAGTTATTTAGTACATATCTATTGTTCTAAGTTCATAGTTCAGCGTCACAGTGTGTTTTCCAGAAATTCCACTGTGTTTTGCAACAGTGTTATAATAGGCGTTGAATACACAGATCTGACACTGCATTCATGTTATTAGGATAGTTTTGAGTCTGTTTCCTTTGTATATACAAGTGCCGTAGTGTAGAGTCTTTAAATTGAATCCTTAGAATCATAATTTAGAGGGTTTTCAAATTTAGTTGTGAGCAGTCAATTAAGAAATGGCTCCCCCATGAAGTTGGCACGTGGAACTTTCCTGAGGTCAATGGAAATGGTAAGGGAGCCATGCATTTGTAAATATTTGGTGGTAGGAACCTTTGGAAGCAAAGAAAAAGTTGGTATCACCAAACCCTAGGCGAGCCTAAGACACCCGGCTAAGAGTTTGGAAGAAAGAAATTGAGTACATAGGCAGGGGAAGGGTACAACTGTATGGAAATCGTACACTTCTAGGTGGAATAAGGTCTAACAAAAAGGTACTAAGGAGTTGAAAGCTTGAACCATCCTTTTGAGCAAGAAATAGGTGAAAGGACAGTGAAACCCTAGTCTTGAGGGCAATTAGGCCTCCACTCCAAGGGTGTGGGAACCATCTGTACGGATTATCTGGTAGCCAGAGACCGGTTGGAAGATTTAAAACCCTGAAAAGGGTATCTGAAAGTATATTTTGTTTGGCAGGTTGTTTGTCAAATAATTGAGGAAAAGTCAAAATACGGACTGGTAAGGGCTACAAGGGATAAGCCCTCCAAGAGGCAATCTTTTGAAATCGGTAGGAAGGATCAATAAGGAACCTTCAAGATGGCTTCAAATGGTTACCAAATGCATCAAAACATTGTCCCTAACTCCCCTGCAGGTAACTCAAGCATGGTGTTGAAGATAGCATCTAGACTCTTCTAGGTGTATTGAGGAGATTAGTAGTTTCAAACAAGGTGTGGGATCCTCTAAAGTTAAAGCACAATTGGAAACTCTTAGGATAGAGTTGTAGCAAGGTTCAGCTATTGAGCCAAGTCCGTACAGAGCTTAGATCATTGCTAGGTTCTTGGTGAAGGCAATGAAGTGTCTTCTTGAGGTTTGGTGCAAGCAAGCTTTGGAGGATTTTTGTAATACACCATATTGGTATCAGAGCAAGAGTTGGATTCCAGGCTTGTGATTAATGAGCCAATCCACTGAGTCAGTAGGAGAGAATACACCAGAGGAAGGAACCATGGTGACAAATGCAGAGTTAGCAAAGAAGGTAGAAGAGCAAGAGGAAGATAACCAGTTGCTCAGAGAGAGGATATCTCAGATGGAGAAACTCCTAGATGAAGTCCAAGAAACAACAGACACTGTGAAGGACAAGATAAAGAAGAAGGAAGAGCAGGAAGCCAAGGAAAAAGAGGTGGAATTGGAGGAGGAAGCTCCAAAGCCAGATCCTGTTCTTGCAGAGGAACCATTCTTGAAGGCATTACAGGCCTTGAGTGGTAAGGCATTGGATGGTGTGCCACTTTTCAGTGGACAAATGGATCCAGATTCAGTAGTAGATTGGATTGAGAGTATTGAGAATCACTTTGAGTGTGATGGCATAACAGAGGCCCAAAAGGTGAAGGTGGCCAAGTCAAGGTTGAGAGGAGCAGCTCTCACATGGTGGAAGTTTGTACAATCAGAAAGAGAGAAAGAAGGCAAAGGTCCCATAGTTTCATGGAAAGGAATGGTGACCAAGATAAGGAAAACTTATCTCCCTGATGATTATGAAGTCCAGTTGCATAGGAGAAGACACAATCTGAGGCAAAAGGACATGGATGTCCAAACATATACAGAGGAGTTTCAGAAATTGTGCCTTAGATCAAAGGTGGTTGAAGATGAGAGTATCAGGTTAGCAAGGTACCTTAATGGACTCAAGTGGTCTATTCAGGAAGATATGAGCTTGGTAAACTTCAAAAAAGTACGCCAATGTTATCAAATGGCTTTGAAAATAGAAGAGAAAGGCAAAAAGAAACAAGAACAGAACCCTAAAGGTAGAGGTAAAGGGAAAGACAGCAGAGGACAAAGAGGAAGCTATAGTGGAAGAAGCTCAGAATCAAGGGCTCAAGGAGAAGTCAGGTTTTCTGAACAGCAAGAAGGAAGTTCTAGTAGAGGTGGTAGAGGAAGAGGTTTCAGCCCCAAAGGAAGAGGTGGTGGACAAGGAAGGGGTAGTTACTTCACCAACCTGAAATGCTATCATTGCAACCAATTGGGACACCCAGCCTATAGATGTCTAGAGAAAGGAAGCATATCTCATGGAGGAGATAAGAGGACCAACTTGATTCAAGATGAAGCAGCTACAGAAAATAAGCAATCAGAAATACCTTTGAACTCAGAGGAAGGTGAGAATCTCATGATGAGAAGGACCTTAATCAAGGAACCGGTCAAAGAGGAACCAAGCCAAAGAAGATCTTTGTTTAGGATAAAGTGCAAGATGATGGGAAAAGTGTGCAAGGTGATTATAGACTCAGGGTCTACTGACAATATTGTGTCAGAGGAGGCAGTTAGCAAACTGAAATTAGCAAGAATACCTCACAAGAATCCTTACAAGGTCACATGGCTCAACAAGGGTCAGCATGTCTTGGTGAATGAACAAGCATGGGTGGAGTTTTCAATTGGCAGATATAAAGACAAGGTATTATGTGATGTATTACCTATGGATGCATGCCACTTGCTCCTAGGTAGGCCATGGAAATTTGACCGCCAAGCTGTACATGATGGAGCTAAGAACTCATACACCTTCAAGAAGGACAATGTCACACACAAGATTCAATCTTTGTTGGAAGATAATGAGGTGCAGACAGCAGGTTCTAAGTTGTTGATAACTGGTGAAAAAGAGTTCTTAAAGGCCTTGGAAGAAGGAGAAGGCGTTGGCTATGCAATAATGATCAAGCCAAGAGAGGCAAGCAAAGAGAAGGCAGCTGAAAAGCAAGAGTTACCCAAGGAGATTCAAGAATTGTTGCAGACCTATGAGAACATAGTAAGTAGTGGTCAACCAGCAACTTTACCTCCTAAAAGAGCCATAAGTCATAGGATAGACTTGATACCAGGAGCCACCCTTCCAAACAAAGCAGCCTACAAGATGACACCTCAACAGAATGAAGAGATAGCCAGGCAGATTCAAGAATTGCTTGATCAAGGTCTCATTAGGAAAAGTATTAGTCCTTGTGCAGTACCCACCGTCTTAGCACCCAAGAAAGGAGGAGAATGGAGGCTTTGTACTGATTCCAGAGCAATCAACAAGATAACCATCAGGTATAGGTTTCCCATTCCTAGAATTGAAGACCTCATGGACTATCTAGGTGAAGCTAGGTACTATACAAAAATAGATTTAAAGAGTGGATACCACCAAATTAGAATACATGAGGGTGATGAATGGAAAACAAGCCTTCAAAACCAATGAGGGTCTCTATGAGTGGCTAGTAATGCCATTTGGTTTGTCTAATGCCCCCTCCACATTCATGAGACTCATGAATGAAATCCTCAAAGACTATATTGGCAAGTTTGTAGTAGTGTATCTTGATGATATACTAATCTACAGCAGAACAAGAGAAGAGCACCTCCAACACATTGAGCTGATTTTCAAGAAGCTACAGGAGGAGAAGCTGAAGATTAATCTGGAAAAGTGTGAGTTCATCAAAACAGAGCTGGTGTACCTTGGTTTTGTGTTATCACATGGCAACTTGAAGATGGACAGCAGCAAGGTAGAAGCCATTCTTAATTGGCCTACTCCCAAAACAGCAACAGAGGTAAGAAGCTTCCATGGTCTTGCTCAGTACTATAGGAAATTCATCAAACAATTTAGTGCAATTTGTGCTCCTATGTTGGATACCATTAAAGGAGGCATGAAAACTAAGTTTGTGTGGAATGAACAAGCTAACAAGAGTTTTGAGTTGCTGAAGGAAAAGGTAGCCACTCAACCTGTTTTGGTGTTGCCAAGTTTTGAGAAACTATTTACAATTGAGTGTGATGCCAGTAATGTAGCAATTGGAGCTGTTCTCAATCAAGAGGGCAAACCGGTGGCTTTTCATTCTGAGAAGCTAAGTGAAGCCAAGAAGAAGTACTCTTCTTATGACCTTGAAATGTATGCATTGGTCCAAGCACTAAGGAACTGGAGGCACTATTTGCTTCCCAAGGAATTTATTGTATACTCAGACAATCAAGCACTCAGTTTTCTGAATTCACAAGAAAAGTTGAGTCACAGGCACATGAAATGGGTGGAGTATTTGCAAGCCTACACCTTCAACATCAAGCACAAGAAAGGAGCTCTCAATAAAGTTGTTGATGCATTGAGTAGGAGAGTTCTTACCATCCAAGAAATCCAATTGAAGAGCATGGGAATAGATCACTTCAAGGATCTATATGTAGATGATGAAGACTTTGCAGAAATTTATAAGGTATGCCTTGAGTTTAAGAATCATTTTCATAGCAAGTATGCTGAATACACATTGCAAAGTGATTTGTTGTTTAAAGGCAATCAGCTTTGTGTTCCTAGAGGGTCTATTAGGGAGAATTTAATTCAAGAGAAGCATAATGGTGCATTGAGTGGTCATTTTGGGATCACCAAAACTCAAGAGCTTGTCCAAAGGTTTTATTTTTGGCCTAAGATGAATCTAGATGTCAGAAAGTATGTAGAGAGTTGTGTAGTGTGTCAAAAAGCAAAAGGCACTTCTTCTAATGCAGGCTTATACCAGCCACTACCAATCCCTTCTAGGCCATGGGAATGCTTAAGCATGGACTTTGTAGTTGGTTTACCCAAGACAAGGCAAGGAATGGACAGTGTTTATGTTGTGGTTGATAGATTCAGCAAAATGGCTCACTTTATACCCTGCAAAACAACCAATGATGCCAGTCAAATAACCTCACTTTTCTTCAAGGAAATAGTTAGGATTCATGGTTTGCCAATCAACATTGTATCAGACAGGGATACTAAATTTATGAGCCACTTTTGGAAGAAACTTTGGCAGAGAATGGGCACCAATCTGTCCTTTGGATCTGCATACCATCCCCAAACTGATGGTCAGACCGAAGTTGTGAATAGGACACTTGGAAACCTTCCTAGATGCTTGACCAAGGAGTATGGTCAACAATGGGATCAGATTATTGGGCAGGCTGAGTATGCATATAATGACACAGTTAATAGATCCACAGGGAAGAGCCCCTTTGAAATTTTGTATGGTTTACATCCCAGGGGTGTCTATGAGCTGAGAGAGCTGAAAGATGGAGTCAAGGGAAGTGGTTATGCAGATGATTTTGCTTGTGCAATGCAGGAGATTCATGAGTCAGTCAGAAAGACCTTGGCAGAAAACACCATGAAGCATAAGGCTAAAGTGGATGAGCATAGGAAAGAAGTTCAGTTTAATGTTGGTGACTTAGTAATGGTGCATTTGAACAAGGCTAGATTGTAGAAAGGAGTCCCTCACAAGCTGCAAATGAAGAGGATAGGTCCTTGTCCTATTTTGGAGAAGTATGGCAACAACGTGTTCAAGGTACAATTGCCAGAAGATAGTGGACTGTCCCCTATTTTTAACGTTGCAGACTTAGTCCATTACAGAGGACCACCCCAAGATTTGGATCAGGCACTCCATGAAGTCAATCAAGAAGTTGAGGAACTCAAACTGCCCCCTGTTACAGTGAAACAAGTTGATCAAATCTTGGACACAAGAGTCTACCAGAAGACTAGGAACAAGGAATATAAAGAACACCTGATAAAAAGGCATGGACAACCTGATACAGATGCAGTATGGATCAGAGAAGTAGAATTCAAGAAGTTAGGTATTGATCCTAACTTACTCAATCCAAGGATGGATTGAATTTTCTGTTTTGGGGAGGATGGTGCAGGAGCACCAAGGCCAAACTCCAAATTAATTTGCACAAATTTTGGTTTTGAAAGTTTTGGCTTGTACTGACCTTGGCCAAGTCAGCATGTTATGTTTGTTTCATGTTTAATAGGTCTTATATTTGTGTGGGAGGACTATTCACTAGGACTAAAACTTTTATTAGTTATTATTAGTGTTAAATTATGTTTTGTTTAACTTAAAGTCAGCAAATGTAAGGAACTAGAGTTTTAAACTTGTTATAACCATACCTTCGTTATTTGAAGATGCCAAGGGCATTTTAGATGATGGATATTTGAAATTAATGAGTGGGAGATCCTAAAAAGAAGGATTATGGCGAGGTGGCAAGAATATTGCATGGTTGCATGGCAATATGGCTTGATTGCATGTAACTGTTAGTGAACTTAGGATTCCCTAAAAGTCAGGGATATGGGTGTGAGAAATTCTCTCTTACATGGTGGAAAAAGATGCGAAGTTAAGGAGAATGGTTGGTAACAAGTGGTAGTCAGTCATTGTAATCAGTTAGTGTGAGCATGAATGAAAAACGGTGAGCAGATTTTCTGATATTTTCCTGTTTTGTAAATCCCGTGTGTTTTCAGAAAGAGATGTATTCGACCTATGTGCATCTATTTGGCGTGGAAAAAGTGTTTATTTAAGACATTCTAGCTCTTTACTGTTGTAAATAGTTCTTGAATAATAATATTAGCAGTGTGGTTGAGTTTTGTATTGCAAAGCATAGTTAAAATCTGCATTTTCTGGAAATGCCCGTGACTTTTGAATAACAGGGAACTTGAAGGCATTGAACTTGTGGATTTAATATTTTGTTTCTAGTTGTTAGGTGTTGTAGAACAGGTTTCATCTGGGATTCAAGTTATTTAGTACATATCTATTGTTCCAAGTTCATAGTTCAGCGTCACAGTGTGTTTTCCAGAAATTCCACTATGTTTTGCAACAGTGTTATAATAGGCATTGAATACACAGATCCCAAAATGGAAGGTATACAATATGGCTCCAAATTAATTGAAGCCATGTGTTGTGAATCACCCAAATCAAGAACCCATGTGGATTGTGGAGAAGCAACTACTACAAGGGCCTTTCCCTTTCCTTTCCCCTTGTTGTTGTCTTTGGCCTTGTGAGAACCCTCTTCTAAACTCTATTTGATGGAATCAGGAAAACTAAGATTATTCTTCTCAAGAATGTGTGTCAATTGATCAACTTGTTTCTTCAAAAATTTGTGCTCATCATGATTGGGTTTCTTACAATACACATTTGACCCTCTCTTTCTTAGGCTTGTCACCTTTTGAAGATGAGGTCTCATTACTTGATTTTGGAGTAGTTGATTTATGATTCTTCTTATCTTTTATATTCTTTTGTTTCTTATCCTTATTGTTACATTGTCCTCTTTGTTCATTTGTGCTAAGGTTGGAAGCCAAGGCATGTGACTTAGAAGAATTGAGAGTACCTATTTGAATTAGCTTATCTTACTCTTGTGCGAGAAAAGTAGCAAAATCATCCAAAGATGGCATTTTGAATTGAGACCCAAGTGCATCCTTAGTATCATAGAAGGTAGAAACAAATACTGAATATTCATAACTTATCTTTGAGAGAATACTTAGAATCAATTGTTCATCTTTCTCAATGATTCCACATTGTTCTAGTTGTAGCCTTAGTGATTTCAATTTGGTGAAGAAATCTTGAATTGCGTTGAAGTTTCCTAGATTTAAACTAATTATTTCATTCTCCAACTTATGACCCCTCATAGAATATTTTTTGTCAAAAAGAGATTCTATCTTTTTCCATATTTCATCTGGATTATTCAAAGATTCAATATGAAAGAGAAAATCAGGAGATACAAACAAACACAATGCTTCATATGATTTATCACATTTGTTAAACCACTCAGGCTTATCTTAATCTTTAGTTGGTTTAGTTTCTAGTCCCATTGTTATTCTATGCAAACCAAGACCTCTTAAGTGAATATTCATTTTTTTATTTCCACTCAAAATAGTTGTATGTAGTTAGAGTAGGAACTGTTGTTGAACTCATGATGAAGAAATGTAAAGAGAATGCAAAAAGAAAGTGAACATAAGAATTCCAAAAACACCTCCACTCTTTTCTCTAGTATCAAAGATCACCCCCCATATATTATAAGGTTGGCACTTTATAGTTCGGTATATTTACAAATCCTTTTCCAAGATATAATGCTCAATAGACTCAAAATAGCCAAAATTACAAATTCTAATACAAAATGAACTTGAGACAAAATCTAGAAAAAGTAGCCTTGATCTCTTCAATACCTTTCTAATGCCTATTCGTTTCCAAAAATTGGAGCACTGGGGAAAAAGTTATGACATGTTGAAGAAATTGGCACAAACAGCTTCAACCTAAAATATATGGTACAAAATAGCAAAAAATCATTTCAATACCTCTGTGGATGGAAAGTGCTCACCTCTAACTTTCTGGTGATAATTTATTTTTTGAAAATTTGATATCTTGACGAAAAGATATGCAAAATTGGAAAAAAGGTCTAATTTGGTCTATTGGGGGAGCCCTGGTGGCACTCTGGGCAGAGCCACTCAGTTTGGTGGCAAACTGATGGTGCAATGATAGAGCAATGGGAAAAGCTTATACTTTAGCTGCTAGCAACTTACCCTAATACCTAGTGATTTGGACTTAAACGACTAGCAGTTTATTTTTTATGCTACAGTTAATACAACTTAGCGGCTTGTTAGAGTTGAGCGGTCTGAGAACTGTTGGTTGGCCTTAGCAGCCAAAGGGAAGGTTGTGGGGGCTTTTGGCCCTTAGCAACTTCCTTTGTCACTTTAAGTACTGTAAAAAAAAAAGAATTATTTTTTTGTATTTTTTCAAAACAAAGCCCACGTATGAAAAAAATCATAATGTTTTTAATAAATTCATCATACTTGCAATGTTGGGGGGTCATACAGTCTTCTAGCTAAAAAAATTTCCTTGAAAATAAATTTTACCAAATATAGGAAAAATTTATATCAAAATTCATGGAATTGGCCTCTCAGACACAATGGCAAGGTCATTTTTGGCTGAAAAAGCTCATGGAAAAATTTGTTCACCAGATTTGAGCTTCAAACCCCCATTTGCAATTTCAAATGGTTTCCAATTTGGATGAAACAAAAGCTAGATCTGAATTTCTCGAGCCTTCTGGATGTGTTGGAACAGTCAAAAATATTTCTAGTATAACCAAAAAATTTGCAATCACCCGAATCTCACAAAACACATATGCAATATGAAGAGGTTATTAAATCTTTGTAAACCCTTTCTGATTCTCCAGATTGTTCAAAATACAAGAGAAGAGAATACAAGAATTTACAAGATCTTTACAAGAAAACTCAATCTCTCAATTAGGAATCCATGAACTTAGATTTCTCAAAACAAAAGTTCTAATACCATGTTAGAAATTTTAAATAGATTGAATAACCCAGGGAACTTTTTAAGAGAAAATCAAAGTTACATAAACTAGAAAAACATACGAATGCAAACCAAGACTCTGAGAGATTATACAATGTTGATGTGACAAAATCGCATTAAGAGCTTCCAAGTTAAAAAGATACAATGCAAAGATGCATAAAAGATGCAAATACAAGCTAGGTAGTGAGTATATATAGAACTAAGAAGAGGATGTAGGTGGAAAATCCAACCAATAGGAGTCAACCACAAAAAGTGGATATGGACCACCAAAAGTGGAAAGTGTTCCACCCTTTAAGGAAGGGGACCCCACACACTTGTCTCCTAGTAATAAACTCACTTTATTATCCTAAGAAAGCTTAATAAAAGTGTAGGAAAAACTTAGGACTAAGTGAAAATAAATCAACCCACTAGGAAAATAAAAACCTACACCAACACTCATGCATTACTTACAGACTTTGGTTGGTCAATTGCCAATTTTTATATTGTTGTCATTATCTCTTTCTCCCAACCACCTTTTAAATTCAGAATTCTCTGTTGTTGCTCTACTAGGGTTATGTATTGTTTCATGATCCTCTATTCTCAAGAAGCCTTTAAGTTTCCAATTATATGTTGGTGTTCTTCCACTGTCATGTAGGATCCTATGGTTTCTTTTTCCAAAGTAGTTTTATATTTGTAATTATCTGTTGATATTCCTCCTAAGTCCTATAAGCTTCCATATCTAATTCTTTGTTTTTAATCAGTTGCTCCATTTGTTGCCTTAACACCGTCAACTCCTTAGCTTATTGTTGGTTTTTATCATATACCTGTTGTAGCCATCCTTTAAGATGTTGAAATTCTACTTCCAACCGATGCACCTTGGCTTGTAACACACAAATTTCCTTATTTTATTTATCAAGTAATTATTCCACATAAAATTCCTTTGTCATGGATGAATTATCATGTGGTGCATGTTCTACAATATTAGTCATGGGGTTGTGTTCTTGATGTTGACTAGAGGTAGGAAGAGCACTTATTGCAACTCTAGCGTATGTGTATCCTTCATCAGTAGGTTACTCATCAAGAGAAAAGGGAGGATATGGAACTTTGGTTTCCTATGCCAATAAATCATGTTCACCTTTTGGTGGAGAGATAGGCATAATTTTCTTATCAGATATTCCTCTTTCTTCATATTATTTATTAGACCTAAAGGAAACATTATCCTGATTAGACATATCTTCTTATCCATTTTGTTTATAGGGACTAGGGGATTCAATATGTTTCTCATGTATATTTTCCTCAATAGAAACATCTTCTTGATCAAACATATTCTCCTCTTCACTTTATGTATGAGGACCAATGGAGGTATTATGTTGATCAAGCAAATCTTCTTCTTGTCTATATTCCTCTTCCTGAGTATCTTGTTCATCTTGTTCTTCAAAAGAATTATTCTGTGTTTCAATTTTTTATTTGTTCTCTCCTCTGATTTTCCTTTTTCTTTTTTCAAATTCTGCTCCTCTGCTCTTAGCTTTGTCTATCTTTTCTTTTCAAAAGGTAAGTGGCTAGTATTTCAATGTTTGGCTCTATTTGTTTTTTATACATAGTATTGGAAACATTAGCTAATTTTTACAAATTAGAGGTTGAGGGCTCTTCCTTTTCTACCTAGAATTATAGAAGGGCCCTACTTTAGTTTGAGGGGTAGTTTTTCTGGCAATTTTTTTAGTTTTATCTCTTTTGTGGCATGGATCCTTGGCTCAACCCAATAACTAGTACTAGTCTTTTCAACACTATCTTCTACATGTTTTTCATGCACATCATTTTGGTTCTCATTTTCATGAATCACAGGTCCAACATGCTCTTCATCTATTTGAAGAGCATATGGATCCATATCCTTATCATGGTTTCATTTCCTCTATCCACAACTTCATGAGCCTTCGGCTCATCTTTTGAAGTTGATGTATTGGAGGAGTGTTCTTCATCATGAAGTTAGACCAAATAACTGTGTTAATGACTTGTTTTAAATTCTCCATGACAATTAGCTTAATTAATCTATGATGTGCTAAATAATGACGATGCCCTTTTTGTACTTCTAAACATATTCTTTTTATTGAATAAAAGAGGTAATGTGATAAATTTACCAATTTTTTGTGTCGTAAGTGGCATAATAATTTGAAATATTAGGAAAAAAACATATGCATACCTCCCTTCTCTTGTGATATACTAAATAATTAACTTGTAAACATCAACCCAAGGGTTTGGAAGTGAGCTTTGCAAGGTTCCTTGTCTTAGAACCATCTTTAATTTCTCCCTCTTTTCCAAAAAATGTTCCTTGAGGCATTGCAAGTTGATCATTATAGTTGCAGCTATAGGAAAGTATGCTTCACCTATCTAATGTAGCCCCATAACATCTATAATGGCTTGGATATTAACTAGAAAGGAAAGACCCCATAGTTTTAGTGGGCTATCATTAAATGCCATGGAAAAGTCATAAGCAGCCTGATCGTCATTCCTGCACAACTTCTTGAATAAAACATTTCATTTTGATTCTAAAAAAATTGTAATCCTATATGTTATCTCTCAAAGCATTCATTGTGGTGGGCTATCATATTTTTTAGCTTTACACAAATATGATATCCCATCCTGATCATTACTTGGCATGTCCAATGTTGAGGTGTCCTATCTAGTGTTGATGTGTTGGGTCCATTGGGGAGATGCCTCAACAAAAGTTGAAGTGGTCCATTCTATTGCTGAGGGAGCACACTCTTGTAGTGGTGTTAGGAACGCTAGCCATGAGGTAGTTATAGCCTCAGAGAATGGAAGCAATAAGACCTCCCTTGGCACACCATAGAATAGGTAGCAACAAGAACTCAATTTATAAGTATTTTGTCGCACCAGAGAATGGGCGACAAGAGATACCTGCAAAAGATAAAGCATGTCAACTCAACAAAAAGTACATAATGATACTACACTAGCTACTAAAGATTCAATGAAGATGGCTATGGAGCACTACCAATGAATAGTGACAAGAAGTTCAATGGTGAATTGGTTGTCATACTACAATTGAGGTAGTGACAAGAACATAGAGAATGGAACTCTTGTAGCCATTTGAATAAAACTATTCATATCACACCACAAAATGGGTAGTGACATGAATGCAAAGAATGGGGCTATTGTAGCCTAATGTACTAGGATTGGCTTTTTCTTATAACGATAATGGACCGATGGTTTCCTAGTTTTCAGTCGGTTACTGGTTAGAGGCACTGAAAACTGAGTTTTCACCTCTAAGGTCTTTATTCAATTATAACTTGTCGGTGACCTATTTTCAAGTGATGATCGTCCAAAAATTCCAAAGGTTTTTCACTACTGGATTTTTATTGCTTTCTCTTTGAAGCACCTAAGAGGTACTTGGAAAGGTGACAAGAACTCTATTAAGAACATTGAGTTCATTTTTCAAGTTGGAAAAAAAACTCTTTTGTGATAGGTCGCTTGTATAATTTTAGATGATGGCCATTAACAACAAGGGTTGTGCGATCGGAGTCCACAATGCAAATTTTGATTGCACCATTATCATAGACAACCTCAACTTCATAAGGTCCTAGCCACCTGGTGTGGAATTTTCCTTTGAAATCTTGAAACCTAGAGTCATACAAAAGTGACTAATCTCCTAGTTGAAATGATCACATACGGATGAAATTTAATCCCAATTTCAAAGCAATACATAAATTTTTAATTTGAAACTCAATAGGCAATACTACCTTCTTACCATAGACAAGTTCATAGGGTGTAAGATCAATGGTAGTCTTCCACATTGTTCGATAAGCCCATACTACTTCGAAAAGCCATGCTTCCCAAACTTTCTAATGAAGTGCTACTATTTTGGTGAGGATGTTTTCAAGTTCTTTATTGGTTACTTTGGCCTACCCATTGGTTTTTGGATGATACATATAATTCTTATGATGTCGAATCTCATATTCACGAATCAAAGTAGCAATTAACTCATATGTGAATTATGGTCCTTGATCTGTTATGATCCCCTTTGACACACCGAACCTTGTGAAGATCTCAAAATACAAAAAATCAGCAACCTTAATATCCCTTACATGCTTCAATGCTACAACCTCAACCCATTTGGTAATATAATCATTACAAACCAAGATGTATTCCTTATTTCTAGATGGAGGGTTGATGGGCCCCACAAAATCTAAAACCCATTTTTCAAAGGGTTCAATCGATAGTTCAGATTGCAAGGGAATTTTATCAGAATGTATTGGTTGGACCATGCATTGACACTTGTCCAATATTGAACATATCATTTGTAATCCTTGTGAATTATGGTCCAATAATGGCTAGTATTAAGGATATTTTTGGTGGTCCTTTAGGCTGAAAAATGTCCTCCACATGGTTCAATATGACATGCATGAAGTATATTGAAGACAACATCTTCGACTACACAATGTTGCATGACATTACCAATATTGGTGTGAAATAACAATCTATTACTCCATGTATATTGACCACTTAGTCCAACAAATTTTCAACGATCTCTAGGAGAAAAATATGGGGGAAACTTGCAAGTTACCAAATAGTTTGTAATATTTGCAAACCATGGAATTTTGACAAAAATTAAAAAAGGGTGCTCATTGGGAAGGCGTCATCAACTGGCATAGGTTCATCCTCATGTTGCAACCTGGATAAGAAATCTGCAACAACTTTCTCACGTCCAGGATTACCAAGTATAGTTATGTCAAATTCTTGTAGTAATAATAACCATCTAATATCTCTTCTAGTAACAATAGGTTTACTCATGAAAAATCATATTACAAAATGATCAGTATTTATAAACACTTTATAACTAGTAATATAATGATGAAATTTATTAACTACGTATATGATAGCTAAAAATTATTTTTTCGGTTACAGTATAAAATTTAACTTAGTACATGTGAAAATTTTGTTGATGTAATAAATGAAATAGAAGAGGGAAACATATTTTTGACCTAGTATAACTCTCATTGAACAATCTGAGGCATCGATATGAATATGAAATGGTAGTTTCCAATTCAAGCCACATAGCACTAGTGTGGTTACAAGTTTTTCTTTAATTGCTTCAAAGGCTTATTGACATTTTTTTATCCATGAGAATACGTTATCTTTTCCTAACAAGATAAAAAGTGGTGAAGCAATTTTACTACAATTTTGAATAAACCTTTTGTAGTATCATGCATGTCCTAGAAAACTATGAATGTCTTTTTGAGATGTCTATGTAGGTAAATCAAATTATTTGTACCTTTTTAAGGTTGACTTCAATACCCTTAAAAGAAGTGTAGTGGCCTAGTACTATACCTTCTATCATGAGAATATGGTATTTTTCATGACTAAGAGACAATTAGTTTCGACATATCTTTTGAGGAATTTCTCAATATTTCTCTTGGCTTCTTCATAGGTATTATCATGCATAGTAAAATCGCCCATATATAATTCTACATAATCATGTATAAGATCAAAAAAATACTCAAGACTGGCCTCTAAAAAGTGCCAAGGGCATTACACAAACCAAAAGGTAAAAAATTGTAGGAAAATGTCCCCCAAGGACAAGTAAAAGTAGTTTTGTCTTGATCTTCAAGCGATATTCAAATATGATTATATCTACTAAATCCATCAAAGAAGGAAAATAACTTCTTACCTACAAGAGAATCATGAACTTGATCAATAAATGGTAATGGAAAATGATCCTTTTTAGTTTCTTTATTAAGAGCTCTATAATCAACATGATTTGCCACTTACCATTCTTTTTAGGCACCACAACTAAAAGAGATACCCATTGACTATCGGAGATTGGGTAAATAAAGCCTATATTTAATAACTATTGTAATTCCTCTTTAATAATATTGTGCAAAATTGGATTTAATTGTTTTTGTGGTTATCTAACTGGACGACTACCTTCTTCTATATAAATGTGGCGTGTGTAGGTTTTTGTATGTATTCCATGCATATCCTAGTATTCCCATGCAAATATAGCTTTATGAGTCTGTAGCACGACATTTAGATCCTAAATTTGTGTTGTGCTCAAGTGCGGATTGATATTAAGTGTATGGCTTAGCGAAATTTCCATTGCTTTTGATTGTGTAGGTAAGTTTACAAAAAGTAATTTTGAAGTGGATGGTGAGGTATTGGGTATGGATGTTCCAAAAAAAAATGGACTATATGGATAGTCATGTGGCAATAATTAGTGTAATGTGATAAATTATTGGAAATTTTTTGGATCACTTACTAGAGGAAAATTCCCAAATGGATAATTATCATCCATACATGAGTGAAAAATGAATCTTTCCAAAATATTGTTAGATGAATATCAATTTTGAAAGAAATTAGGAAGAATAGTATCTTCAGATGGTTCATCAATGTTGAGACTTTGATAAACTGTTAGAATAGGAAGTGATTCATCCAAGTCACTATTAATCCATAGAGGATCTTCAGTTCAAACAAAGTTTGTGCTGGTGGATATAATGTTATTTGAATATTTTTTTTCACCATTAGAAATAACCATGTTACCTGATTGACAAATGATGAAAGCATTTGCTACAACCAACCAAGGTCTACCTAGAATCAAAGGGTATCCCCCCAACTTTATTTTAGGATAAAAGATCATAAAATCAATTAGATATTCCCAAGAATCAATAGAAATAATTACATCTTCAATCATACCTTCGATCTTGACTAAAGAATGATCCACCATTTGTAGGAATGTAAGTGTAGGCCTAAGTCCTTAGAGACATATTTTTTCCTTGGTTTCATTTGTCATAATATTTATAGCAGCACCTAAATTTATCAATGTATTTGGAATGAGAATATGACCAATGCATACCTATATTATGAGACTCCCAAGGTCAGAATATTTAGAAACCAATATATTTCCTAACATTAAATCAACAAGTTTCCCAATAACTTGGATAGTTTTTGGATCTTGTTTATTTTTCTTCTTTCGCATACACAACTCTCAAACTGTCTTTGTGTATATAGGAACATCTTTGATTTCCTACAAAAGAGGAATTTTAATATTGAAATTCCTTAACTCATTAACAAAATCAAATTCAGGTTGAGGTATTTCGTTTTGTATTCATTGGGAGTGAAATAGGTCAAGAAATGAGGCCAAATTTGGTTGTATGTCATGCTTATCTTGTCTTTCTTCAGACTCTTGTGATTCACCCACTTCAATAATTGTAGGTCCTTGAAGAACTTTTCCTAACCCTAATTGTACTCCATTAATATCTAATGTGATAAAAAGATAAGTTGGATACCTTGCCACCTCATTATTATAGATAGGTTGCACCGCCTTATTGTTTTGATTTGGTGATGGTTGAGCAAGCATTGGTGTTTCCTTTGGTGGTTGTGATGGGTTGGATGGTTGATTATTAGATGTGGGTGGTATCAATGGTAGAAATTGTTGTGATTGTTGGTATGGAGTGATCATAGGTGGTGTTGGATATGATAGATATTTTGGAAATTGTGGTGGTGATGACCTCCATGATTGTTGTCATGATTGTGGAGCATGTTGGTATTATTTTGGAAACTGTGGATAAGGTGGAGGTTGCTTCCAACCTCCATACCACCCAGATTGATTCAAAAAAGGACTAGGTTAGGCCCTATATTGTGAGTTGCATGAAATTTATTCATCATTCCTTGGGGTATAGCTCTTGGAGGCCAAGGCCTTTACTGAGCCATATAATAAATAGGTTATTCAGTATACTCAACATCTATCATATCTACCTGTAGAGGTCTTAAAGTAGTATTTCTACTAGCATCCTTTGGGGAAGAAATCATTGTTTTATTATAGAGACATTCTTCACTAGTATGTTTCTTATGACAGATAGGACAAAAATGGCAAGTTATTTTTCATCTTCTTCCTATTTTTACATGTATATAAGGTATCATTTTTTTCCCCATATGACTTAATAGATCATTTTCAAGTCATCAAGTAACATACCTAGTTCACGCTTAGTAATGCATGTACTTCTAGAAGATACATGCTTTCAAGGATAACCCCTTATAGATTGGGTAAATCTTGATTAATTCCTATAAATAACACAAATTTCATCAAATCCTAATTTATAAATGTTTCCACCACCTATAAGATTAAAAACATCAATGCATTTATCACAAATTCCTCCAAGAAAAAGCATCTTAATAGCCTCATTGGTTATCCCTATTTATTTCATTCTCTAGAGATTGAATGAAAACCATTCAAGGTAGTCTTCCAAAGTTTTTTCTTCTTGTTGCATCATATGAAATATTTCATCTTGAGCCTCCTTCATCTTACAATACTGCTAATGCTTTTTAAAGAATTTTTCTTTCATAACATCCCATGTGTGAATCTAGAGTGTGGCCCTAGGCCCATAAACCATAATAATGTTGCATCTTTCAATTTGGATAGGAACAACTTAAGCTTTTGAGCATCACTTTGGTAGTCATAACTATGACATAATACATCAAACTCGAATAAAAACATATCAGGATCCTCCATAGAAAGTCCTCTAAAAACTAGTAAGGCAGAATAGGGTATGTTTTTATAGGAGCATCTTCTACAAGATGGGCATTGGGAAATTCAAAGGTAACAGGATTAGTCTTAACTAGATCTTGGTCATTATTATTGTCATTGCTATTACTATGAACCATAATTTCAAATGCCCAAGGTGTATAAAAAGACAAAAATGGCTTATATTTCTTACTTGCTTGAGGCTTACCACTTCGTAGCTCATAAGATTCTTTAAATTGTTTAGAAAACCCAAGAGTTATGATCTTAAAAGAATCTTTTGAAGACTAGAGTAATTCTTGTTGTGTACTAGATGGTAATTCAAGATCAGACTCAATAGCAGTTGATTTAATTACACACTTCTCAAGATCAAGTTCAACTAGCTTCTTTTTTGAAGGTTTGTTCACAAATTGTGGCTTTATTTCTTGTTTTTTTGAGCTACTTCCTACAATTTATTTGAAAAATCTACCTTTTTCATCTCTAACATGATTCATGCATCGATAACTTAATACAATGAAAATCAAGGGTAATTTCCTAGGCAAGGTCGACAACTGCACGAAATTTCTCCTTGATGCACTGGTCCTAACTCAACTTACTAGGCTTTCAAGCATTTAAAACCTTTCCCCAATAACGGTGCCAAAATTTTGGTACAAAACTAACATTTTTACTAGTTTTCCTAAATTGGTGGCATTATTATATTCTATAGTTCAATTTTACCTTTATGTCAATCTAGGGCATAAAGTTATGAAAGAGGTAGTGGCAATTTTCTCAAGGGATGAGAGAAGCAAGCTAAGTCTTGAATGAATGCACTCTATCAGATTAAATCCTTTTAAAATAATTTTGCACTATAGGAATTATAATGAAACAATTTTGGCGACAAAACTGTTACTTTCAAGTGACAAGTGTTGTGTAAATTGTTTTCAACTATGGAAAGCACAATCATTAATTATGAACACTTAAATTACTTTTAAAATCTAGTCACACCAAATATATATCACACGTAATAAATCATTAAAATCATCCATACACACATAAATCATACCTTGCATAAAAGAATATAGAAATATGTTCAATCGGTGGCTGAGGAGTGGGCCATGCCTCCCAATCAGCCGATTGAAGGAAGCACTTAGAGAATTTCCAAAATTAACTTAAACGGCAATAGTCCTTTTATAATGATATCGATTTCATATTACTTCCACTTGAAATTTTTTGTGCCACATGAGATAGCTTATATAAATTTTACATACAAAAATAATATCTAAATATATGTTTATGCTTTATAGTTTGATGGCTGAAATACATTAATCAATTTAAGAAAGACTTGAATGGCCTACAACCACTCTTTCTTAAGACACTAAACTGATTTACTCAACAATAAACTAAATATACTAATTATATTTGATTGAAAATTGAAATGAGAAGATCACGACAATCTTCACAAGGGATTTTCATCATTCCTTCCTATGGCTTTAGGAGACCTATTTTCACACACAATTGATGATATTAGTACTCATAAACAATTACCTTATAAGGTATATTTTATCCTTTAACCCATATTAACCATCTTTTAATTCCATAAAATTACTATGGAAACCTACGAGGAAAGGTTAAAACATAGGCTAAAATAAATGACAAAATTAGGCAAGCTTTTAACCCATCACCCTCTTTAATAAACAATTTATATTCCTTTTGCAAGAAGAACCCTCAAGCTAGCAATGCATTGAGATCTCACTCAATTTGTGGAGTGAAGTAAAGTATCAAGATGAATGTCTTAGGTATTTTCTCAAACTTCTCCAAGCCAATGCTATACCTTGACAAGTGATAGTAAGTAAAATAAAGTATAATAACCATGTATGAATGGCTCTCAACATAAGTATGATATCTAGACTAATAATAATCAAGTACTCCCAAAAAAGGTGTCAAGATGAATGATGAAAAACATGAATAATAGGACAAAAACTAAATAATATTTCAACATAGAAGCATGTAGAGGTGGAGAAATAAGAAGATGGAAAAAAATCACCCTCACAACATATAGAGAAGAAGCTGAAAATCTATGTGAATGATCGTCAAAGAGGAGAAAAATTCCCTCAATGGTTTTGTTAAGATCTGAAAGATCAAGAAGAAAAATATAAATTTTTGAATGGAATCACTAGGATCCCTCAATGAAGAAACATAAAACTTAGTGGAAGTAATAGGTGGTAGTGGAATATTAGTGCATGTCATGTGACTATACTACTCATCCCATGATGTGTCCACATTAGATGTTTGAGTATGAGTGATTGTTAAAATTTTATGTTTCATGGGAGGAGATGAATCAAGAACATATATAGCCATGATATTGTTAAAATAAGTACCATCTAAGATCATAGGATCATTAGGATATCCATTACTCTCCTAAAATTTGGTCCAAAGAGTGCAAGGACACTCAAAGTGTCAAATGGACCATCCTATATATCCATTAAAATTTTAGTCAATCAATCCTAGTACATGATCATTCTTTTCAAACCATTCAACTTATTCACCATTTTGATATATTTCAATTGGTAAATGAATAAATCCACAAATATAAGGAAAGAGTTTCTTCAATGTCTAGTGCTTCAAGATTCCAACTCACTAGGACTTATAATTTTGTTCATGTAAGGTGTTGTCTAAGGTGATAATAGAAGGATGGAATGAACAATCCAAACCCATGATGAACAAGATAAAACATATCAAAATATTTAAACAATAGACCAATCAAGATCCTCCTCAACAAAGTATAGCAATGAAAATTTATAATAGTGTAATTTACAAATAATTCTATCAAATGACACCTGATAAAACTCAATTAAACTTGATCCCCCTCCCAAAAAAAGATGGCATTTTATAAACAATGTGCTATAATTTATACTTTCCAAATCAATGAATTGGTATTGATATGTGTATTATAGATGCAAAAAATGGCCAATATCCTAAAAGTATAATTTTGAGAAAGAATGGAAACAATCAAACTATATCAATAAGAAGTACATGAAAAATCACGCTATTTAAATAAAATTACACCTAAAAAAAAATTATGAGCTCAAATGGAATCCTAAAATTTCCAAAAATAGGGATGATCCAACCATAAAATATTTCAAAAACATTTTACTAAAAACTAAGCTTAAATAACTAAGTACAAGCTCACAAAGTTTGAGTGTTAAAGAAAAACATTATTAGAAAAAGATATGGTTAAGGAGAAGAAAATTATGACATCACCATCACACCATCTTGTCAAAAACTTCCTATAATGCCTCAAAACACTAATGCATGTAAAAAAACACTTAATAAACTACTTGCAAGCTAGATCATGGAATATTCCTATAATCTTGTGAAGATACCAAAATTACTCATGAATAGGCTCAAAACAACCCAAAATTTTAACACTACCATTTATAAAGGTGAAAACATTATTGTGGGAGAAAATTCCTATTGCTAATTATATATTACTAGAATATGCTATAAGGGGTAATATTCCCCTAATATAAGTCATTGATGGTGGGATGAATAATCATTAATTGATGGGGATTACCCCACTAGTGGTACTACCCTACAATTGCCACAAGGGTGTTGAACCCTAGTAGTACCACTTGGTACTAGATCCAAGGGAATCATAAGGCCCGTAGCTTGTAGTGCTCCATATAGGGGAAAAGGTGGGGGTACCTCCTATACACTCTATTAAATTAGAATTTATGATTCAAAATAAAATAAACTTGTAGAATTTATTAAATAATTACCTAGCATATTATTTATATGGCACAATGATGCCTAACCATGTAGAGATTAATACATGTGAATTCAATGACACTTAGCTTGTTGTAATGAATGGTATAGTTTGTATAACAAGAACCGAGGAAAACTTTTTCAAATATCTTGAAAAGGTGTTCCATATTCAATAATTTTATAGTTGATCCTTATATTTTTAAGACTTCTAATTGTAATGGTGGTGTTAAATTTATCTAGAGAGATCCAAAAATATGATTCACACCAATATTATAAAACAAATCCCTATAACCCTTAATAAAAATGAATAGGCTTCAACCCACTAGATAGATCTAATACCATGTAACATTTTCTAATAATACAAACCATATGAGCTTGGATCTAGATGGAATAAGTTAGTCATAATAGAAAAAATCACACAAATAATATCAACTACAACATCGAATATAGAATGTTATTCTAAAATAAAGGGCTACAATAATTAGCTAAACCACCAAATAGATATATGAAGTCCAATCAATAGTCCTCTTATTTATGCATGAGTCAAGATGGAACATGTCCAAGAGGCAATGGATTAAATCATAATCAAAAGGTGAGTTCACTTAGTCAACTAAGAAAAAGGTTGCTTTAATTAGACAATGGTGTCACCTAACTACTCTCAATCAAAGATTCATGAGATAGTAAAGCACTTGATGGCCTCAATTCAAGGTATATGTGTGTCATTATTAGATTAAATAAGTAAAAATGAGTAAATGAAACCTACCTAAGTATGTTTATCCTAGGTACAATAAATAAATAATACATCAATAGATAATATGAACCTAGATGACCCTTCTTGTGCTTTGTTTTTATGTTTGTTCACATTCCTCACTTGTTGATGGGTCCAGTTATTAGCCTATTTTATGTTGCTTTTATGCATACTTTCAAACACTTTTAGATATACCTTTCAGACAATACTCCTATATTATGCTATCTTTTCATACTTATCATATAGACTTGGACCTAGATCATAGTAATGGAAATATGGTTATGACAAAATAGTATTGCATGGTTTATATGTAGATATGCATGAAATATGGATGGAATTCTATTTTTCAATTATGGTAGTTAGCCTTGTGTGTATGTTTTGTGAATTAACCTTTTTGCAGCCAAGGAGGAATTGTAGCATGTAGCAACTGGAAGTTGTAACATGTAGCAAAAGGAAGAATGGGACAACGAAATAGGGGAGGCTCTAGATTAAGTTGAATGTAATAGCTATTGTTTGAAGACACTTGATGGAGATTGAACGTGCATCATTATAACAAGTTAATAAGCATTGGAGAAGAAGAACTCTTTTGTTGATAGGATTTTGATAAATGTTTGTGTGTTTTACAGAGTTTCAGTTCTATTAGGATTATTCTTTCTTTTTAGTTATAGTTTGAACAATTCAATCTTAACTATATGCTTTGATATCTAGGAGTGGAAGTTAATGATTGCAGATAGTTGTTACTTGAAATAAACTCTTTCGTGCTTGTATATAGCCGATGGATGATTCCTTAGATAAGTTAGTTGATTTTAGCATTTCGTTATCAGTTGTTTTCAAGTTTTAAGTTATCAACAAACATGATGGTTACTCATAATGATTTTCATTGAATACAATTTGTGAAGAAGATTTTGTATAATCTTTTGTGATATGCAATGAATGAAGTTCAGTTTCACATGGATGCATAGAATTTGATAGATTTTTTTTTAGTTAAGTGAGAACAACCACTTGAGTAGGGCACTCAAGGTAACTGTTCTTCTCTTCATTTATAGTAGTTTATTTTTATTTAGTAGTTATTTTCTATTTATCATTACTTCATGAATTACATACAAGTTAAATTAGAATCTCATACCTTGATTATTGATAGTGAATGTTCATGAGCATGCATGTATTTGGTTAACCAGTAGTACTTCAGAGGTTAGGATTAGTTGATTTGTTAGTTTTGATCAGTTTTGAGTTGATATAGTAATACTTTATTAGTAATAGTTCAGTTACAGGTTAACCTATAGGAACCTGTAGCCATTAGTTCTAGTTTATTTCTTTCATTATTATGCAATTTTGTAATTTCCAACAAGTAGAATATCTTAAATATGATAACTTAGGTAGTCATAGGTCTCTGAAGGCACATACAGTGCAACACCATCAAAAGTTTACAAACCTTGGGTTGACATTTAATGTAGTCTTTATAATGTTGAATGGACTATTCAGTCAGATATACCTTTGAATTGTGTAGGTTCTACCAAGTTTACAATACAATAGTATAGACTCTACACCTACCATTCATATGCCATATGTGCATTCTTATCCTACCTTTCATGTTTATATCTCTTATAATAGACATAAGCTTACTTTTTATGTTACATATAAGTCACAAGATTATACTACTATTGAGAATACTTATCAAAGAGTAACTAGAGGCTAAGATGTTCACATTTAACACCCTTATTTTCCATCTAATGTACCCAATATTCCTTATAATCCTACACTTACAAAATAACCTACAAAGGAATATGATATTATTAATGATATAAAATAAATAATGTAAGATATCTCTTTAGAATCTAGTATGTACTCACAATTGTGTATAAAGGCCATGCAAAAATCTTTAAAAAAGATAATTAAAATTTTGACACTCCTCCACAACTTTTGACTTAATTGACTGAATCTATTGGAAACACGGAGTTCCATGATATGTTATTCAATGGTGTTGATCTCCAACATGAGTTTGTTATTAATGATAATTTACCTTTATACATGGTGGGGATATATGGTGCAAGAAAGTTAAAATGGTCCTTAGTCGACAATAGATCTAGCCTAAATATTTGTAGTGAGAATTACTTACAAAATATAAATGTGGACATGACCAAGTTGCAAAAAAATAATCTTAACATTAGAGGCTTTTATAATGTAGGTAGAAATTCTTTACGTAATCTCGGTTTACTTATTATAGTCTTACTTTTGGTAAATTGTCCTATGTGATGTTAGGTGGATTATATTATAAATTTATACTAGTGCATCCATATGATTACATGATATGAGAGTTGTACCTTTTACACTACATATACATGTGAAATTTTGGCATAATTAAAAGTGATACATAATATTAGTGGATGCTCATCCCTTTAATTGTTATAATGTGGGTGATTTTTCTAAGGATATTATTACACAAAACCCTATTATTAATAAGAACACCAACAAATGTGACCTATATAATGTTTTTTCTTTAGTTGATAATGATTGGGGACCTTAATATTTTACACCATGAAGTGTAGGGGAATATAGAGTTGATCCTAAAGGTTATATTGTTCCTCTCTATACATGGATTTATTCTATTATGGGAAATAATTTGAGGCACATGATAAAATATGAATGATAAATCCACTTATGTGTATGATAGTGATTAAAATAATACACATTCCAATAAATTTTATCCCACACAATATAATAACCTTATTATTTTATATACAAACTTACAAAAACATAGTTATAATGGAAAAGGAATTGGAAGAAATGGACAAGGTGGAAATAACCTAATGACATTAAAATAAAATAAACAACACCATGGTCTTGTTTTTCAACTTTATGACATGAAACATTAGTTAGAAGAAATAAAAGGAAAATAAAAACAACCTAAAGTATGCACAATTCACATTAATTTAATCTTTAGTGACACATATTATTTATTTGTTAAATTTAATTATGGTGTTCTACTCAGTTTTGTTGGTGACTATAGTTGTAGATCTCAAATCCCTAAAGCCTAATCCTCTCCCAAAAACTAGGGGTGTTAAAATTGAGAATAATAACATGAAATTATGTTTAGGTTGGGGAAAAATGAACCAATTATTGAGGTGGGTAAAACCTCCTTCACTTTTGGCTATGCTAAACTAAGAGGGGCTTCCCTAAGGTGCTAAAATAGATAATACCATGGAAACTAAACACTTACCATGACACATACCATAACCCTTGTATAATGTACCCCTATTTCATTTGTCACTTCATGCATATATCGTGGTTTGCACTATTCATGGTTAAGAACCTTATTAAATTAGATAATATTCCACACAAATTTTTGTGAATGTGTTTTATGATAATCCCTTATATAATTATACACATTAAGACATGGTGGTGAGAAAAGACTAGATCATAGTTAAAGTAAAAATATATTTATATTAAATTGTTTTAAGTGTGTTGGTATGATGGGGAGGTAGATCTAATAGTATACTAGTGCCTATATCTATTTGGATAGCACAACCATTTATTTTATACAAAACATGTAATAACTAAAACCAATGGTGATACCTTAATGAAGGTATCACAAAAGGTTGTGTCTTCCAAAATATACAAGAAAACTAGGTTCTACACATGCATCCAAAAATATAATAGGTGTTTTTAGAATATTAAATGAGTCTACTTGGTAATCCATGAGCATGCCTATAAAATTCATTTCTTGTAATGAAAAGATACCTCAAAATCTTTGCAAGGATTTTACAGTCATCTAACTGGCCAACTAATGAACAAAACATTAATAAATATACACCATACACATAGAAACACTCAATCAGGGTCAATTATACCTTCAATTGTTCACTCTTCAAATTATACAAGTATTTTATTAAAAAATTGGGATAGACATATTTCATTACAATATCAAAATGCTTTACCTAGATCTAGAAACTAAGAATGCTATGTTTTTTGAGAAAGTTTCTTCCTTTGCTATGCTCTCTCATTTTTCTCCTTTTTCCCCCTCTCTAGAAATACAAATTTGGGACTTAAATATTCCCCTTCAATTTGTGGGAAAACAAAGGGGGTCATGTCATCCTCATTAAATCTAAAAAAATTGATTGGTATGTAGAAAGGGAAACACATGTCCATTGGGTATTGCTTCTCTATGAAACATGCATTATATCATGGCCAAACATGCTTAAATATACATGTCATGCATGGAAGAATGTTATGTCTTTGAATTTCCTATACATTGATAATGTCATTGAGTTTTGATGTTTAGGCCAATAAAGAGTAGGAAAAATCTATTGGAATAACAACTTGAAGTTTGTGTGAGGACTACTAGCCTGGGTTAAAATGTTAACATTGTATTAGTGGTTTCATGTGATGCCTTATCCATTACTAGAAATGCATGCTAAGTCATTCCTTTATGATGAATAGTTTTTTTCTAGGTAGGAAATTTTGATTGAGAAGTTAAAAATCCATGTTGGGTCATTAATGGTGATCTTGGTCATGTTGGGAGGTAGATGGGAGTAAATAATACAAGGCATAAGAACTGTGAAGTTTTGGGTATCAAGGGTTGGGGACACCTCATGGAAAATGCTAATGTCAAGGCATCAAGGATTAGAGGTAATCCATTCTTCATGATTCAAGAAAATATGTATAAGGATCACTAAAATTGTGACGTCAAAAGGGAAAATAGAGGAATCTATCAGAAGTCAAGGATCACAAGATCCCTTAATTTATACATATCGTGGGATGTTCGAACTAGAAATCATAATGAGATAACATAGTGTAATGTCTCAAGGATTAAGATTCAGGGACAAATCATACTATGTACCACATTTAGAGTATCCTCGCATATTTAACTCTAAAAAGATATGCTTAAGGAAACATCAAAATTCAGGGATCAGAGATACTAAGGAGGAGATACTCAATTAAAGGGGTGGTTAGAATTCCAAACTTCAAAAGGTAACTTAATACAATAGGTTATGGAGTTGAGGTTCAAAAGGAAAGCATGTTGGGAAGAGGAATTTTGAAACATCAACAAAGGCATGAGAAAAAATAGAGAATGAAGGTTAGGGATATCTCATAACTCTTATTGCATGTCAAGGATTATGGTTTTGGATGACTTGTAACAAGTATCAATGTAAGAACTCTAAAACTCTAACTTTAAAAAATACTTAAAGGGCTAAGAATCAAGTTTTTGGAGATTAGGAGGTGTAGTGTCAAAAAATTGCATACCCAAGTTGCAATTTCACCTACACTTTTGTATCCACTTTATTGTCCACTCCTTAGTATTTTTATAGGATCATCTTATCCCTTGCATCATCCTTTTTCCCCTTAGTATGCTCAATACCTCTTTTCATCAACTGCCTTCTTATGTTAGCTTTGCGTGAAACCTTGTGTTTTCCTTGTGCCTATCATTTTTAGCATATTTTTTCGAGACACTAGCACTTCACATGGACGTCCATGCACCACACTAGTGTCCTATGATATTTCAATGTTCAAACAACCATTTTTGAGCATTTTTCCACTTTTCACCTAACTTGGTTGGTGGAAATGACTTGGGATAGCTTGTAATGGCTTGGGAGCCTTCTTTTCCCTCCCCTTCTCTCTTTTAAATCTATCTTTTCACTTTATTTTTCTCTCTCTCTTGCTCTCTTGATCTTTCTCTCTTAGTTTCTTTCTCTTTCTCTCTTTCTCTCAAGCTTGCACAACTCTCTACAACTTGCTACAACAGTCTCAAACTCTCACAACATTCTCTACGACTCTCTTGGCTCTCGCAACTCTCTCTCTCTCTTTATTTCTCTCTTTGGCTTCCTCAATCCTTACAAGTATATCTATTTGTCTTATGTATTTGAGAATCTTGTGACTTATCATATCCCTTGTTTATGCATTTTATTATCTTGTCTATTTATCTTTCTACCTATTTGTCTATCTGGTTGTTTGTGGAGGTGGAAACACTGAAATGGGGGTTTGACTGAGGCAATCCCCTACATAGACCCAACATTTTCTCTTGATCTTATTTGTGTAGGTGTTGGAGATATTTCTTTTTTGGAGGCCTCATTTCTTGATTTGTTGTGAGCTTTTCTTTCTTCTATTGTTTTATCACTTACATTTCATTTAGTTTACATTGCTTTAGCTTATGTTGTTTTTTATTATCTTCCCATATTTCAGGACTCCATAACAATCAGAATTGTTAGTAGTCACTTAGTTGTTTTTTGAGATATTCTCAGTTTTCAATCCGTATGAGATGCTAGCACACTATTGGGACGTATGTGCACCACACTATCATCCTTGTTCAAGAACTCGATAGACTATCTAGAAAACCTTTGTGACCTAATCTTTCTATTTTTGGAACTCTCATCATTTTATCCAGTCACCTAAGCTTTTTTCCTTAAGGTAATTGAGGACCATTTGATCCTTGAAGACTCTGCTTGCCCTGAGATTTGAGGGTATCAAATTTCCTCCTCTACATTTTGGTGAACTCAATGCAAACACTAAAAAAAGGGTCAAATATTTTTCCTTCTAAAATAAAATATTCTGGGGCACTTCCCTGAATCCCATTCCATTCCGTCAAAGTATAAATAATATGCCATCCTTCAGTTGACTTTTTTGTGTTATTTCTTATATTCAACTCATTACTTTCAAAATGCATTTACTATCTTCCTTTATTATTTCAATTTATAGTTTTATTCAAAGTGTTAATGATGTTCCATCCCATTCATGTGATGGTGATTTGGCTTCACCTATGTCACTCAATATCTTTGATCCTTCTCATATAATTCCTCTTGTTTTAGAGGATCTTTTATTGCAATAAGATGAAATCATTGATTCTTTTCTTAATGTTACTCTACCTTCTCTTCATTCAAATGCATTCTCTTCTAGAGATGATGCATTAGTGAATGATGAGTCTCCTCTCACATCAGATCCTCCAAGGATAGATGTTGAGCATATTTCTTCAAATAATTCTTCTATAAGTCATAATGAATCTGTAAATGTAATTGTAGTCTTTTCAGCTCCTCAAAGTCCTAAGAGACTAATCATTTATGTGACTTCGAGTAGTCCTTCTCCTAAAAGGAATTGTTCTATTCATGGGTTTCCTATTGAAAGTGATACATCACACCTTTACACAAAATTCATGCAATCCAAGACTCCCTCTTATAGAGTGATAGGCCATACTTATGATACTAGAAGGAATCAACTAAATCAATCTACTTCTTTACCACCTTCCCAACCAAGCCTCCTCAAGCGCCTAGACCTACAACTAAGCAATCAAGTGAGTATGATCTTGTCGAGCAACTTCGTGATACTCCTGCCAAGATCTCACTTTGGGATTTGCTTCAAAAAACTTTGGTTTACGAAGGTATGCTTCAAGAAGCCTTGCAAAATATTATCTTTCCTTCTTCTGCTAGGCCAACAAATGTTAATGCATTGGTAGATCATATTTGTGTAGATTCACTGAATATTACGTTATATCCACATGAACTCCCACCCCTGGAAGTACAAATCAAGAAAATCCTTTGATGATAATAGTTAACATTAACAATATCAGGATTAGATATATGTTCTTATTGACACTGGTTCGACACTCAACGTATGTAGCATTTATTTATTGCCTAAAATTAAAATTGATTCAACCTCTCTTGTTGCTTCTTCCTTATTTATTCATGGGTTTGATAATGTAGTTTTGTAAACCTTAGGCACGATAACCTTGCATAAATCCATCAAATTCATTCATAAAGTAGTCACAATCAAGGCTAATCTTGATGTTGTACACTTATGTGAGATGGTGGTTGTTGGTAAGGCTTCAATTGGACTTTAAAAAAAATTATCCCTTCATTATCTTCTAATACTTTGACATCTACTCCAACAGTACCTATTACAAAGGATACTCTTGAGATAGATGTCCCTGAAGAATATCCTCCTAAAGCAGGAAATCCTGAGTATATTCCTTCTACTTCTTCTCAAGAAAATGCATGTCTCGATGATGATTAGGGTTATTTAGACCGTACAACATCCTTTATTGGGGAATATAAAGTCAACCCTACCCACCTTGGTATCCCAACAATATTAATCACATCCACTATCGAAAATGATTATTCTTCTGTATCATGGGATAATGTGAACAATTATAATATCCCTAATGTTGATCCTCCCCTTCTAAGGAGTTGCAATAACATTATGGATTTGGATTTAATATTATTTCTAAGCATGTGTATAAAGGAAATGGTCTTGGGTGCATGGAACAAGGAGTTAAGGTTCGTTTGGAACTGATACTCACTCTTTTACAAGGGTTTAGGTTACAAGCCTTCTCATTTGTCTCCATCCCCTCATCCATCGTCTATTATCTTTGTGTCTTCTTGTGAGTTTTAAAACTCTTCTTCACAAGAGAAAGGGTTGCTTCTTATTCCTCATCCTTTATTTGAGCAAGAGCATATGTTGTTGAGGCTTCTTAAAGCCCACTTAATTACTTTTCCTCCTCCTACACATAATATTTTATAAACATGATAAAACAAAACATACTTTATGTGCAAACCATCAAGTGTTTGTCCATTCCACTACAAATGCAAGGCCTTGAAGGATACAATACAATTACTTCTTGATTCGGGTACCATCACTCTTCCATCTATTGATGCACCTGTCTCTTCTTCGAGTAACAAGTGATATTGAGGTTTACCTCTATCTTGTTCATTCTAAATTATAAACCTTATTCTATTGTGTTGTTCCTCACTATGTGGAATTTGTAGATTTCCTTGCTCATTTCCATTCATGGTGGTACAAGATTGTGTGCACCCATGCTTTCTATGTGGTAGAAACACAATAGTATCTAGCATGGTTATCCTCTCTTGTACATTGGAGGCAAGCGTAACTTGTTTTGGAGGTGTGTGTCCTTGAGGATGGTCCCCTCTCTCTTCTTTCTTCCCCTCTTATTTTCCTTAAAACAACAACACAGTAAATATGTTGATGCTTTAAGGGGAGAAATCATATCATCTTATTCTTATTTTCAAAAATATGTCTTAAAATATAGATGTCTTATGATCTCGTCTTCTAGCTTGGGGGAAACCTAACTAGACCTTTCTTGTCTTTTATGTGCCTATCTTGCAATGTAGTTTGCAACAACTACAAGCTTATCTGCTATTCGTATGGTCCCTAGCCTTACCAGCCATACCTATCAACACTGTTTTTTATCTAATCAGATTACGTCATGTCATGTATATAGAATTTATTTGTCTATTTTCTCTTTTTTTCCCAATGTGTTTTTCTGCAGCTAACATGTTTATGGTGAATTTGCAGTTAGATTTGTCGGATAGAATACAAGTGTCCCTCTTCAAGTCCTGGCTTGGCTTTACAAATGGTATATGCTCTTTCTCTATCCTTTTCTCTTTGGCATTGGTTGGTTCCCTATCTTTTGCATGTATTCATCTCTTGAAGAAATCAATCCTTACATTCTTCTCTCCATTTAAGAATTATTTTATGTGTTATTTCATGTTGTAATGTTGTAGAATTACACCTAGAGGAAATTCCACATTTTTTCATTTTTTCCTAGCATTTATGATGCCTTGAAATATTAATGACAAAACCCAATGAGTAAGAATTTCACAATTCTAACTCCATGTGGACTTGTGGCTGAGCGAAAAAATCCTGGTGACACGTTTCTTGAGAATTTAGGCTCTGGAAGCACACGCAGCATGCAGACGTCTGTGTGACACACTAGCGTCCTGTTGGTTTCTTGAGCTCAAAACATGGAATATGGAATATTAACCCTTGAGACAAGTGTCCTAGCAGTTACATTTTGAAAGTAACGACTCTTTGGCGCCCTTGCAAGCATTAAAAACCCCTTTTTGGCTCTCATTTGGGGGTTGGAAGACATCACTCAAGCTCTCTTGTTACTTTGCTCCAACTTTGAGATCTCTTCACTTTTGATAGTAGTGCTCTCACAAGCGAAGCCATGCCAGACTGAGGTCCTCCTAGCAGCTGCAGTAACTCTCAAGCAAGCACTCAACGGTGCGTCAGTGTGCTCCAAATAGGGTCTAGGCCTATGGGTAACTCTCTCTCTCTTTCACTTTCCTTTCATATTTTCTCATTTACTACCTTGTGGTTAGAACGGGTTTTGCTTTTACCACACGCTTCTTGTGGTGCGGGTTCTACTACTAAGCGAGTTTTTTCTTTCACCACACGCTTTGTTTACTTCTTTAGCACTCCTTTCCAACTTGGCTTTCCGTGGAGATGGGAACACCAAAGCAGGGTCTAACTGAGGCAGGCCCCTATACAGCCACCCAACAACTTTCCTCTCATTCTTTTATGTGTAGGTCATGAAAAGGAGCTTGGAGTGAAGATTCAAATGTCCAGAGGAAGGTAAGATTTCTCCAAGCATCCTTGTGTTCATTTCAATTTCTAGCTTTTTGATTAGTCATAATAGTTCAATACGACTCACCCCTGAGCCTAGAAGTAAAGCTTCTTTCTCTCTATTTGGGTTTCTGAGTTCCCTATTGCTCAGGACACTAGTGCGTCCTTTGGACGACAGCATGCCATGCTAGCGTCCTATAATTGTGCTAATGTATTTTGGCCGAGAGCTCCCTCTTCTGAGACAAAAATCTCTTAGTTTTTCTCCCTCAAGGTCTCTAGTGGTTTTTCCCAAAACATAAACGAATCTTAGTTCTTTATCATTTTATTATCCTGAGGTGTATAAGGGAAGTTTGTTCCCTGGTGATCTCTCGAGAAAGGAGAGACCCGTGTGTAGCGAATCCCTCTTATATCACATTTTGATGAACCCAACGTGAACGTCGGATCTTTCTTTGTGATGTTGCACGTTCACAATAATGAATTTTTTGAGGAATATTTTGATATGTTGGAAGATGCTCTAGATGATTTCTTAGAAGTGCTCCCCCCTATCTGAAAATCTCCTAAACAAGTCTCCTCTCGATAGGACGATGGATTAGTAAATGTGGTGGTGGTCTATGTGGCTCCTCCAAGCCCTAAGAAACCCGTCATTTATGTGACCCCGACTGACTCCTCTGTCTATGGAATTTCATGTCGTAGCAATTCACCGGACTTATACTCAAGGTTCATGAAAGCTACGGACTCTACATCTTATAACATTTTTAGATACACATATCCTACAAGGAGTAATAAACAAAATTTGAATCAACAACCTGCTATTCCTACATCACAACCGCCTGTCCCTACTTCTTTACCACCTTCTCAACCAAGTCTCCCTTCAACACCTAAACTTGCGATCAAAACACCAGACAATTATGTCTTGTTGAGCAGCTTCACATTACTCTGGCTAAGATCTCGCTTTGGGACCTGCTTCAGACTGCTCCGGTTTATCAGGAGATACTCCAGGAAGCTTTACAAAAGATTCTCTTGCCTGCATCCACTAGGTTACAGATCTTAATGCACTGTTGGCTCATATTCGCGTTGATTCACCGAATATCACATTCCACTTGCAAGAACTCCTGTCTCTAGATGTGTAGAAGCAAGCAGAGCCTCTGATGATCATAGTCAATGTTAACAACATCAATATTAGGTGCACCCTCGTTGACACTGGCTCGACTCTCAATGTTTGTGGTTTATACCTATTACCTAAAATTAAGATTGATTCATCTTCTTTAGCGGCTTCCTCCTTGTACATTCATGGATTCGATAATGTCAGGTGCCAAGATCTAGGTATGATAATACTACCTTTGTAGTTGGGCCTTGTTACCTTACCCACATTAGTTTATGTGATGCCCGACCCCTTACCGTATAACCTCCTTTTAGGGAGACCATGGATCCATGCTATGGGTGCAGTGGCTTCTACTTTACATTGTTCTTTGAAGTTCGTTGCAAATAATCAAGTAGCTTCAATTAAAGCAGACCCAGAAGGCGTTCACCTCTGTGAACTGGCCACTGCCAGTCGTGCTTTGGTTGTATCTACTCTCAAGAATTGTATCCCATCTTTGACCGCTAATGCTATGGCATGTTCTTCATCGATACCCTTTATGGAAGTTGTTCCCAAAGTGAGTGTTGGAAATGAGGAATCATCTAAAGTAGAAGGCCCTGAGTCTCCCTCACCTACTTCTCAAACAAACACTTTCCTTGGAGATGATTGGGGCTCCTTGAATTTCTCTGAATTCTTCATTGCAGAATATAAGGTGAACCCCTCTTGCATAGATCCTCCAAGTACCCTTGACACAAAGGCAGATGATACTCCCGCAGAAGAGGAGAAGTGTGATCCTGTTCAAGAGATCACTCCTTCTTGCGCTGAGGAAGATAATCCCCCTCTTACAAAGGAGATTAATTTTTGTGAGCCTAGTAAAGAAGGTGGGAGAACCCCCGTAGAAATGTTCGACATCCATTGGTGGAATGAAACACTCTACATGGACCCGCCGCCTCCTAAGGTTTTGCAAACTCGTTACGGGTTCGAATATGAGCTCACTTCTCGATATGGATACAGATAGAAAGGCCTAGGGTGCATTGAGCAAGGAATTCAAGTCCCCATCTAGTTCAAGTCGTGACAACACTATCTAGGTCTGGGATGCTCCATTGAACAATCTAAACAAAAGCCTTGGTGGAGTGTTAATATGATCTCAATCAATCCACTAAGCCTAGTTCACCCTGAGTTAATAGAGAAAAGGAAGTAGGCCAAGAAAGTCCCTCTCAATTTCTTCTCCTCGGATGAAGCGCTAGAGGAATTTCTAGGTGCTTATTCCCCATTGCCTCATTATCATCATAAGAAATTGTTCCCATATCATTTGCATAATCAAGCATACTTTGGAGAGTCTATTTTGAGTATTGATGAGGAAGATTCTCTATCTAACGTCGGTGATGATGTCACGCTATCTCATCCTGAAGACTGTAGTTCCCTTCTTAAAGGAGATACTATTGAAGTTTCTATGGATCCTAAATCCTCAGAAAAAGTGATCAATATCGAGAAGTGTCTCTCTTCGAAGGAAGCAGATGAACACTTCGATCTCTTGCATTCTCATCCTGATATCTTCACTTGGACATATGAGGATATGCCCAGTATTGATGAATCTATAGTGGTTCACAATATCGTCCTATGTCCCAATGCCAAGCCTGTTAAATAAAAAAACTGAAAGATCAATCCTAAGGTGGCATTGATGGTCAAGACCGAGATAGAGAAACTATTGAAAGCAGGCTTTATCCGTCCTATCGACTATTCCCCTTGGATTTTGAATATAGTTGTCATTAGTAAGCCTGATGGTCGTATTCGCATATGTATAGACTTTTGTGATCTTAATAAGGATTCTCTTAAAGATGATTTTCCACTGCCTAATATAGATATGATTGTTGATTCGACTGCAGGCCATGCATTACTATCTTTCATGGATGGCTTATCAGGTTATAATTAGATTTGTATTAATCGGGATGATCAATACAAGACAACCTTCACTACCCCATGGGGTACTTTCTATTATGTGGTCATGCCCTTTGGATTAAAGAATGCGAGAGCTACTTACCAACGGGTGATGACCCTAATATTTCATGATTTTATCTAGAAGATCCTAGAAGATTATGTTGATGATATATTAGTGAAATCGACAACCCATCAAGATCACGTGAAGAACCTTCATCTTATTTTTGAGAGGCTTTGACTCTACAAAATGAGACTAAATCCCCATAAGTGCGTCTTCGACGTTGACACTGGTAAGCTTATGGGGTTTATAGTTTCTCACCGTGGGATCAAGATTGATACTAATAAGACTGATGCTATTGTTAACATGCCTCCACCAAGGAATATCATTGAGTTGCAAAGTTTATAGGGGAAGATTTAGGCAATTCAAAGATTTATATCTCAGTTGGCTGATCATACCCTTCCTTTCACTCATTTATCAAAAAAGGATGTTCGCTTCATATGGGATGAAGAGTGTCAAAAATCCTTTCAATCAATCAAAGCCTATTTGGCCAATCCTCTCGTATTGATGTCGGCTATGCAAGATAGACCCTTTCTGCTTTACCTTGAGTAGAAAATGTATTTCGATGGATCAAGGTGTCAAACTGGTTCTAGTGTTGGTGTGGTCCTCGATCCCTTCAAGGTAAACCAGTTCCTATATCCTTTCGAGTAGATTTTCCTTGTACCAATAACATCATTGAGTACGAAGCCCTTATTGCTGGCTTACGTGCCGCGATTGCACTAAGAATCAAACATCTTTATATTTTAGGTGACTCTGAACTAATCGTGAACCAGAGAATGGGAACATATCAAGAAAAGTAGAGTAAGTTATCCCGTTATTGGGACCTTTCCCTGTCCTTACTAGAACAATTCTCCTCTTTCACGATAGACAATGTCCCTAGGAGAGAAAATAGACATGTTGATGCCAGGGCAAGCGCTACTTCCTTGGTACCTTCAGAAGAAGATACGAAAGAATACCACTTCATTGTTTAGGTCATGTGTACCCCTGCAGTTCCCAACCAACCTGAGGCTATGTCCCTTGTATGTTCCCATGTGGACTCTAGAGAATGGTTTTCTGATATCTATAACTACCTGAAGAATGGAAACTTTCTCGATGATGTGACAAAGAATGATCACACTTGTATAAGAAATCTTTCAGTTCGTTATATTATTCTATCTGATGTCCTTTATAGAAAGGCCTATAATGGCTTGCTTCTCAGGTGTCTCACTAAAATAGAAATACCCCTTGCCCTTAGTGAAGCCCATGCAGGCTCCGAGGGTGGACACTTTGGTGGTAGATCCTTGGAAAGAAGATTGATACACATGGGGTACTATTGGAAAACGATGGAACAAGATTCCTTCGATTTTGTTAAAAAGTGCCCCCAATGTCAACAACACAGTTGTCTTATTCATGCACCTACCCAAGAATTAAAAAATCAAACTTCCCTTTGGCCGTTTGCAAAATGGGGGTTGGATATTATTGGAAAAATATCACTTCCTTCTTCCAAAGGACATACCTTTATCATTACCACTACAGATTACTTCACGAAATGGGTCAAAGCTATACCACTCCGATCCATGAACACTGGAGCTATCTATAGTTTCCTCATGAACAACATCATTTCTTGATTTGGATTGCCTGCTACGCTTGTTTATGACAATGGTACACCCTTCAAGGACAAGGAATTGAAGCAATTCCTTGAGAGAGTCCATATTTAGCTTAGGTTTTCCACACTGTACTACCCACAATCTAATCGTCAAGCGGAAGCATCTAACAAAACTCTCGAGCTTATTCTCTGTAAGATAGTTAATAAGCATGGTAAAGATTGGAATATTCAATTAACATACGCTTTGTGGGTCTATCGTAAAAGTGTTCATACGGCTATGGGAACAACGCCTTACAACCTCGTGTATGGTGCCGAAGCTATTATGCCTTTGGAGTTGGAGATTTCCTCTTTACGGGTTTCCCTTAAAGGGTTAATTGATGATGAAACCTATCGAGTTAACCGTTTGCATCAGCTGGAGATGCTCGATGAGCACTATCTATGGGCCCTCGAACATCTTAAAGCTTATCAACAATGGTTATCTAGGCAATATAATCAAGGTGTGCTTCCTAGGACTTTTAAAATAGGAGACCTGGTTCTCTGTGAAAACCAAAGAAATGTAAATGTGTCATCTGATCAGAGAGGAAAGTTCAATCCCAACTGGTTAGGCCCTTACATTGTGATATTCGTATATGGCCCAGGTGCTTATGGATTATCATCTATGGATGGAACACCTTTAAAAGAACCTGTTAATGCGATGCATCTTCATCGATACTACGCATAGTGTTCTATGTGTCATCTATGTGGTGTTCTCTGTACATAAGGGAAATAGCACTACATATGTTGACATTATTCATTAACACATTAAGAACATTTTTGTGTTGTGAGTGACCATGTGCGTGTGTGTGTGTGTGACCATGCATCACATTAAGTCTATTAAAACCATTAGATCATCCTTGAATTTAATTAACATACAACCATGTGTGTTTATTAAATCATGTTTGGCATCTAATGTAAATATACATCCATATGAGCATATAACATCCATAGCATAAACATACATCAAAATAAAGAACATACACATCCAAGTGAAACAATGCCATGAAATCAAAATCGATGTACCCATATATATATACGCATGTATGTATCAGATGTCATGTACATGTATCTAGCCAATGCTATAAAAAATGAGTGGCTATTGAATATGTGTCTATACAAAATATCTACAAGTATATATGAATATATATGTATCTCGCTACAAAAATGATATACAAAACTGATGATGACGAGCCTTTGATCACTGCGGTGCATATCTCTTAGAGCACTCTGGCTCTGGTGGATGCTCTGGCACCCTAGGGAGGGGCTGAACGGTGATCATGGAGCACGAACGGTGGGAACGTGATATGGAAAAGGCTGCCCGCATCCCCCTGATCTCCCCTTGTAGGGAGGATATCATCAGCTCCACCTACCTCAACTGGTCCCACAGTCATTGAACCTCTATTGGGATCACAATTGTCAGCTTCCCATCAAGACAACTTTGGAGGGTGTCACACGCCTGCTCGGTGACATCAACCCTCCTCACTGTCATATCTCACTTGATGAGCACCATCCACAGCTCCCCCGACAGCTGGTCCCGCTTTCCCTGAATAGTCGACAAATCCGCAATGAGATGGACGATCTCCACACCCCGCTCCTCGTAGGTGGTCCTCAAACGTGCGACTAGCTCAAAGCTAGGGGCATGCCATCCTGCAGATGCTGGCCGATAAGCCTCAAGGACTGACCCCTGAATCGGTACCGCAAGGGCAACCTTTGAAATACACTGAGCTATAAGACTAGTCTATCCCTGTGCGTCCTATGCAACCACAAAGAAAGAAAGAGGTATCATTATCACATGGCATGTATATATCTTAAAGCAAAAAACTGAAAGTATGGAAACATGAATAGCATATCACATATAACTGGGTCCCCTGGCTACCATGTCGGGTCAGGGTGAGGTTCGGTGCTAGGACTCATGCCGTCAGCATCAATGGCCACTCCCGGTGACGCTAGTGCCACCACAACTACAGTAGAAGCTAGTGGTGCCAAAGAGACAGGGGTAGTTGGTGGGGGAACTTACCTTCTCTGCCACCTTGGCCTTGGTGGTGTCGCCTCCTCCTGTGTTGTCTCCTCCTCCTCACTGACTTGTTGTTGACCTCTCCTCCTGTCCTGCGATAGCTGGGGTGGCAAGTCCTCCTATGGAACAAGGTCCCCTCTCAAAGCACCCTCACCGAACATAGGAGCAGGATGATGCCTCTCCCACCATCGTGTGAAATCATCCTCTACCCTGAAATTATCCACTATCGATATAGGGGGAAGATCATGGTCGGGCTCATCATCATCTAAGGGGACAATATCGATAATAGTAGGGCGAGGGCGGTCCCCAACCCTCATTGTACTCCTATGGGCCCTAGTGTAGTTGGGCACGTCTATTGGTATGGTTTGTGGTCGGCCATGTTGCTGTATGACCTAACTCCAATAGTAGGGTACTATAACAAAATACCTCCACCCAATCAAAAAATGATCCCACTACAAGTTCCTCAAGTACCTATTGTTGTCCACCCACCTAAAAAATTGGTAGGGCCTCCACCAGACCCCATCCACCATGAGAGTGTCGAACTGTAAATGCCAAAACTGTAAATCTCCAAATCTCCACTGGCCCGTCATGTCATACCAGTGGGCCATGGGAATTCGATACAACCATCGCTGGGGAAAATCAACTGGTCAGATGCACATGATGTGAGCAAAGGCCCACACCTACAAAAGTGTGCACGTTGTAAGGTTGTGATACTCATAATGTACGTACTAGCCTAGCTCCTAGTACAGGTGCGCTAGCATGCTGCGCCCCCAGGAAAAAATGGTCCTATACTCTACCATCTCTCTAATAGTGTGGACAAGGCCCTCGTGTAGGTGTGAGCCTCACCCATCAATCGTGATCCAAAAGGCAATGATCACGACCATGACCCGACAGATCAATGGTGCAATGGTCCTCGCATGGTCATACCAGTGTGTATAGATATGACCCATGTCATCGCCACCATCCATCCTCCACATGCAGTAGAGGACACCCTCCATCCACTCCCATGTCGATCGCATATCATTGAGAGCCACCTGTCGTCCACGGATGGGTAGCCCGAGGATCTGATAGACATCCTCAAGTGTGATAGTCATCTCTCCACAGGGTAGTTGGAAAGATGATGTGGTGGCATCCCACCGCTCCATAAGGGTTGTCAGCATCTGCTCATGATATCTCATCTCTGGCATGGTAAATATGTGTGAGAGACCAACCCGCTCTAGAAGTGTGACCTCGTCCTCCGATAGAGAGTCCCTCTACTCACGAACAAGTCGGAATGCTCGCCCTCCCGGATGGTCTCGAATCTTTGGGTACTCCTACAAAAAGTAGCAAAAAATTTGAGTCAGAACATCAAAATTATGCATAAAAACAAAAAAGAAAAAAATTCATTAAGACCTATAGGCGTTGCACATACGTCTGTGCGTTGCGCATGCGTCCCTAACTGCCTTGGACACCTCAAAGAGGACAATGCATCTTCAAGATGATAGCGTGAATATGGGACTCCAACACTCATCTAAGACAACAACGCAGATGTTAGACGTGGGCGCAAAAAAAAAAAGATGCCTGCGCACCTCACCGATGGAAAAATTCCTAAAAATGAGAAAAAAATCATGAAAAATGAGGTTTTGCAGCCTACCTGGTCCACCTCGTGACCCTCAGAGATGTCCTGGCATAGCTTCTCCAACCTCAGCACCTCATACTCTCTCTTGCTCAGCATTTTGCTAACTTTTCTCTCACAAAAGTCAACAATTTGCTCGCAGAGAATAGTGAAAATGACCCTTCTAGGGGCCCACCTAGGTATATATAGGTCCCCCAGGGCCCATTTTTCCTAGAGCTTGTGGCTCCCCGATTTCTCTTGAATTTTCCCCATGAAGCTGGGGGAAAAATCAAGAGGGGGCATAAGGTTGTCTCTTGATAATATTTTTCTTTCAAATCAACGACTTTTTTCTTCATCATTCCTCTCTCCGTAGTAGCTTTCTTCTTATTTTTCGAAGTTGACCTAAAATTTGAGTTTTGCAGGTTAAAGCCTTGAACAATTTTTCACAACCGATCTAATGCTACTTGTTGAGCTCGGATGTTGGGGGCACCTTCAATACTGGTTAGCTCAACTTTGGTGGCTGTTATGGTCTCTCTATTGACACGAAAATTCATAAAATTCAAAATTTTGGATGAAATTTTTGTTTTGTACTTTAGTGAGGCTGATTTTTTCAAAATTGAGCCCACTAAAGTGGGGGAAAAATGTAATGTCGCAGAATTGCACCTAGGGGAAATTCCACATTTTGGCATTTTTGCCTAGCATTTATGATGCCTTGAAATATTAATGACAAAACCCCATGAGTCAAAATTTTATGATTCTAACTCCATGTGGACTTGTGGCTGAGTGACAGAAGCTTGGTGACATGTTTCCCAAGAATCTAGGCTTTGGATGCACAACGTGCTAGCGTCCTGTCGGTTTCTTGAGCTCAGAATGTGGAATCTAGAATACTAACCCTTGAGACACGTGTCCTAGCGGTTACATTCTGAAACTAACGGCTCTTTGCTTCCCTTGCAAACATTAAAAACCCCTTTTTGGCTCTCATTTGGGGGTTGGAAGACATCACTCAAGCTCTCTTGTTAATTTTCTCCAACTTTGAGATCTCTTCACTTTTGATAGTAGTGCTCTCACAAGTGAAGTCATGTCAGCCTGAGGTCCTCCCAGCATCTCTCAAGCAAGCACTCAACGTTGCGTCTATACACTCTGGAGAGGGTCTAGGCCCATGGGTAACTCTCTCTCTTTCACTTTCCTTTCATATTTCTCATTTACTATCTTGTGGTGTGGGTTCTACTCCTGAGCAAGCTTTGCTTTCACCACACGCTTTATTTCCTTCTTTAGCACTCCTTTCCAACTTCGATGTCTATGGAGGTGGGAACACCAAAGAGGGGTCTAACTAAGGCAAGCCCCTATAAAGCCACCCAACAACTTTCCTCTCGTTCTTTTGTGTGCAGGTCATGAAAAGGAGCTTGGAGTGAAGATTCAGACGTCCAGAGGAAGGTAAGCTTTCTCCAAGCATCCTTGTGCTCATTTCAATTTCTAGATTTCTGATTAGTCATAATAGTTCAGTACGACTCACCCCTAAGCCTAGAAGTAAAGCTCATTTATGTCCATTTGAGTTTTTGATTTCTCTATTGCTTAGGATGCCAACACACTATGATGGCATCCTATAACTACATTGGTGTCTTTTGGCTAAGAGCTCCCTCTTCTGAGACATAAATCTCTTAGTTTTGCTATCTTAGGGTCTCTGGTGTTTTTTCCCCAAACATAACTGAATCTTAGTACTTTATCATTTTATTATCTTGAGGTGTATAAGGGCAGTTCGTTCCTTGGTGATCTCTTTAGAAAGGAGAGACCCATGTGCAACAAATCCCTCTTATATCACACATGTTATTTTGGAAATGATGCATAGTACTTATATACCCTCCCACATCAAGGTCTCTTTTACTTTTCTTACTCAAATTGGTTTAGTTTGTTTGTTATGTGCCTTTGTGTATGTGTTATCCATGTTTTTATTTTTAAATATCTATATTTTCTAATCCCATGATTTGGTATCTTTTTATTTTCTAATCTTGTTGTCATGTACAAATTTTTCTTGTCTAATATGTTTGTTTTGTAGGTCTTCAACCCAAGGGAGTGCTTCCTTGGTTCAAAGAGCTTTTTGTTTCCTCTACAATATCCTTTTGCATTATGATGTTTATTTTAGATTTCCTTGAGTGTGCATATTCATCTAGATTCATAAGCCCACTAAAGTGGGGGAAAAATATAGTGTCAAAATTTGCATACCCTTGCAATTTCACCTCCACTTTTGTATCCACTTAATGTCCACTCCCTTAGGATTTTTGTAGGCTTATCTTAGCCCTTGCATCAACCTTTTTCCCCTTAGGATGCTCAAGACCCCTTTTCAACAACCACCTTCTTATATCAACTTTGCGTAAAACCTTATTTTTTCCTCGTGCCTACTATTTTTTAGCATAATTTATCTAGACACTAGCACATCACACACACGTCCTACTATATTTTAAATTTCAAACAATCATTTTTTAGCATGTTGCCACTTTTCACCTACCTTGGTTAATAGAAATGGATTGGGACAGGCTTGTAATGTCTCAAGAACCTTCTTTTCCATCCTCTTCTCTCTTTTAAATTTATTTGTTCACTTCATTTTCTCTCTCTCTCTCTTGTTGTCTTGATCTTTCTCTCTTAGTTTTTTGCTCTTTCTTTCTCTCTTGACAAGTCTTTGTATCTTTCTATCAAGCTTACACAACTCTCTATAGCTTGCTACAATGATCTCAAGCTCTCACAATGTTTTCAACAACTCTCTTGGCTCTTGCATCTCTCTCTTTCTTTCTCTCTTTGGCATCCTCAAGCCTTGCGGTTATATCTATTTGTCTTATGTCTTTGAGAATCTTAGGATTTATCACATCCCTTGTCTATGAATTTTATTATCTTGTCTATTTATCTTTTTATCTATCTATCTATCTAGCTATCAGTGGAGGTGGAAACACCAAAATAGGGGTTTGACTAAGGCAAGCCCCTAAACTACCCCAAAATTTTCTCTCGGTCTTATGTGTGTAGGGGTTGGAGATATTTCTTTGTTGGAGGCCTCATTTCTTGATTTCTTGTGAGAATTTCCTTCTCTCATTTTATCACTTACATTTCATTTAGTTTACATTGCTTTATATTCTATTATTTTCTGTTACCTTCTCATATTTCAAGTCCTTAGCAATTATAATTGTTAGCAGTCACCCAGTTGATTTTTGAGATATTCTCTATTTTTGGTCCATACAAGATGCCAACACACCACTAGGAAGTCTATGTGTCGGGCTATTTTCCTTGGTCGAGAACTCGACAAACTGTCTAGAAAACCTTTGTGACCTAATCTTTCTATTTTTGGAACTCTGATCATTTTATCCCATCACCTGAGCTTTGTTCCTTGAGTTAGTTGAGGAACATTTTCTCCTTGAAGACTCTAGTTGTCCTAAGACTTGAGGGTAGCAAATTTCCTCCTCTATAGGAGGATCGTGAAAAAGCTATTTGAGTAAAGGAAAGTCCAAAACATTAAAAATTATAATGGAAAGAGTGAGGAATAGGTGAAGTGGATGCTAGAAGGGAAATTTTTAAAAGTATAAAATCCTACAAAAACTTTGAAAAATGACCAAAAAACACCCAAACTAAGAATTATTTCGGATTTTTGTAACTTCTGGGGGGAGAAAGAACAACATGTATACAAACATTGACCAAGGGAGACCCAAAAATATGTGTATCAAATTGGTTATTAGTATTAGGTAAACATGGTCAAATGCATAACATGTGATAAAAATAAAGGGAAATTGGATAATAAAAATGGGTTAGGTACTTGTATCTCTTATAGGTATAACAAGAATCTAAATCTCTAGGATCAAACTAAAATAGGGAACCAAAGGAGACTAAGACAAATACACTTCATCATGATCAAACATGGATCATGACTAAACCAAGACAAATTGTATTAAAAGATAAGACACAAAAGAAATTAAAAACACAATATGTATTGGGTAGGTCCAAATACAACCAATGACATGAAAGCACAAGTGATCAAGATGTAGTTCCAAATAAAAGCTTACAAAATATTGTAGGTTGGACCCTATAAAGAAGATTCATAGCACAAGGAATTGGTAAACTATTATAGCTAGTTGCCTCTCTCAAGCCTATTGAAGGATTTTAACTCCATCAAACCAATATTACATTCACCACCTAGCTATAGAAAGTGAAGCCTTCTATCTACATACATCAATTTATGAACATTAACCAAGAAGTGAAGATCCACTCCATTATCAATTTTGTTACACATGGAAACCATAAATAATAAGTGTTGTACCTATTTCATGATGCATCAATCATGTCCATAACAATTGGGAGAAAAACTCCAAAAAATAGGTTAACATCGAAAGAATTGAAAAACATGGAAGAAAGTAAACTTCCATGTCATAGGTATTGACCTCTCTATTTGAATCGAGAGAAAAATAAAATACCTTTAATTCACATGTCAAAGAAAAATGTGCCTAATTATATTATTGATTTTCACAAAGAGGAGCTTCTTCTTGCAAGTCAAACTAAAAAGTTTTAAGTTTTACCACAACTTCAAGCTAGGAAACAAGGTGGTCTTCAACTTGGCATTTGTATATCTGCTCAACATCATTATTACTTGTGTGTTGAACCCATAGAAATGGATTTAAATTTAGATGCACCACAATCATACATAATATTATAATTTTGACCTTCAAAAAGGAAATCCTCATAATCAACAATATCCTCATCAAATTCCTAGACAATACTCTGCCAACATACATCAATTTCACATGTTTTAAATAATTCTTCAATATCGAAATCATAAGCATGATTCAAGTCATAACTCCCCGTAGACACTTAAAAATGTCCTGAATAATATCATGCACTCGAATTAGATATACTAACATCATTTCGTCCAAAAATCCATCCTCTTTTCACTTAATTGATTAAATTTGCCTAGTTATTTAATTAATTATGTCATTTTCACCTATTAACCTAATTAATCTAATCAGGTTAATTCACCCCCTTTCATGCTAACATTTCGTCCTATAAAATTAAATACATCAAGTTATTTAATTTAAATCCCTAAGTCTTCTTATTTAATTAAATAACCCTAAGTTATTGAATTAAATATCATTCCACTTTCCCCCTTTTCATTAAACCACTTTATTTAATGAATATCATGAAGTTCCCCTAATTGCATAATAAACCTTTGTTTAATTATCAATTACTAATAAATCCAATCCCCCACTGCAAGGGAATATTCCTCCTTTGCACATTCCTCCAAAAGGAATATTCCTTCCCCTTTTTTCACATTAAAACTTTTTTTAATTTGCTAAATATCTAATTTCCCCTCACCCATGAGAATATTCCAAAGAATATCCTCTCCTCACTCATTTGAAAAGAGGGAATATTCTTCTTCCTAATAAACTTACAAGACTTCTTGTGCAAGTTTTGAGTGTGTTTGTTTGGAAGAATATGGGCCTTTGATTATTTCCTTGATCCATGTGATCATTGATTCTCGTCTGTTGATGAGAATCCATGATCCATGTTTTATATTTCCTCCATCCTTGACCATTGATTAACCTTTTTAATCTCAACCCTTCATTTCTCATTTGTCCTCCTATAAATAGGTCACTATTTGGAGATAAATGGATCCATCTTTTAAGAGCAAACTCATGATGTTAAAATCACTTGTACTTGCCCTCATATTTGGCACTTATTTAGCATCTTTGTAGTTTAATTTCTTGCATCAATAGCTTAGCTTCCATTAATGGCTTCCATGGTAACATAGATGCATACATTTAACTTATTTGGTAATTAGGGTTTCAATCTTTTTAGCTTAAAATCCATTTAGATTAGCTAAATGCATACATCCATATCAATCATCTTAGTCTACATCATGTTAAAAGAGCTTGCATCATGTTAATTTAGCTTCAAATCATGCTTCATCACACATTTATCATCGATTTCGTCAATTCTCTTCAATAGAATCAATCTAAACAAGCTTATTATCCACAAGATTGGGAAAGGTTCACCATTCCACATCAATGCAACACCACTCCCCCAATAGGATAAGTTTCAATAGATTAGAATAGGTGTTTCTAAAACTTTTGTAGTTTAATATGCTATGTTTTAATGGATTCCTAGTCTAGTTTGTATTGATTGATCTTATTGGACTGATGTTTAGTGGCACAATTACACTTTGAATCCTCATGGATCAAGTGTATTTGGCCCATACTAATCCATCGGCCACATTTTGGTGCTAGAAGGAGGGCATAACTGATCAAATTTAATGAATTTTTCTCTCAAAGTCCATTTTTCTGGTTTTTTCTGGTACAACGATGCTCTTAGAGATTTTATTGACGCCTTTTTCAAGCGTCGCCATATAGTGACGCTCTTTCCCTCAAAAATAGTGATGTCTAATTAAAACCCTAACGCTGATTAAAATAAATTGTGACACTAATACTTTTTAGAAGTATGGAGGATTTAAAAATGGCGATGCCACCAAATAGCGATGATATCATCGTCTCTATCTTACTGTAGAGCGACACTATTTTTCACTAGAGTGACGCTCATTTGAATTATGGTAGGGCTATTGTGAACAGTGACACTTTTTACTGGTAAGAAAAAATAGTGAGTAATTTTTAGCATGTGCTTTAAATTTATGATTTTATCTACTTTTTGACACATCACTGACTACTCGCTTTTTTAGGCTAACTGGGTTTTGCAGGTTTAGACAACAAAACTTTAAGTGAAGAAGCATATTACTATCATTTGAATTATAATTCTAACTATTGGATTTTGCTGATATGTGGTTGTCATTGATGTCAACACGATTGGCATTAATGTCTTTAAGGCTATATATGTCGAGGATATTGAGAAAATTGTAATAAAATAAGTTGTAGGTTGTCAATGGTGAAGTGAAGTTCAATCTATTGGTTAGCTTAGTACATTGATGATCAGAGGTTGTGGATTAAAGGGTTTGTTTTTGAGTATATCTAGTTTATCCACGTAAAGTTTCAGAGATCCGCATGAAGATTTGATCAAGTTATGAGCATTTGTGTTTTGACATTTTTTTGTTGCTTCAGTTGATGTTCTGGAATGAAGATGATGTGATTCTAGTAATTTTAGTTGTTTTAGATGTTCCTTTGGAGATTCATGATGTTTTTGGATGTTTATAGATCATGCTCTATCTATGTTGCATGTCCACATTGATCGTTGTGCTCGCGATTGGCGATTTTCTCTTGCGTGTTCATGTTTTCCATGTTCATGGCCGACAAGGTGGTGGTATCATGTTGTGGATCTTCGTGGAATAATTTTTGAAGGTGTTTCATGTTCGACGATTTTTTTTGGGACTTCATTATGTTGTGGTTGACATTGGTCGATTCACATTGATAATTGTTATTGATTTGGGCCTACAGTTTGTATTCATTTTATTATTTTGTTGAAGCCGACATGTAGTGATGTAATCTCTTGTTGCGGATATATATAAGTGATTGTTTATTCCATTTGAAGGCATGCACGTGTATGAGATGTGAAAATAATTTTCTAATCATTCAAAGGAAAAAGCAGAGTGTGAAGAAGTGTTCATGTGCTTAACTGAAATTGTAATAAGGCATTAGCAAATGTTATTTTCTCAGTTCAAAATCATGCAGATGTAATTTCAATGTTTCTGTAAGGTAGTGTGTCTTCCTTTGGGCAGTAAGCCTTGTTGTATTTGAGCAATGATCTCTAGGTAGTGTGCCTGAATGCATGTGCATTCCCCATTTATTCTTCTTTATACTTTTAACAAGGTATAATCTTGTGGACTAACCTCCACTGTGGTTTTTCCCCTAACAGGGTTTCCACGTAAAAAAACTTGGTGTTATGTGTGTTTCTGATGTGTTGATGGTTCATGCTTTCATGTTTATTTATCAGATCTGAGAATAAGGTTAATAAACTTAATAAGTTTAAATTTTTGTGACAACTGATTCACCCCCCCTCTCAATTGTCTGCCCTTGTGTTGCCAATAGTAACAAGTGTTGCAAAACGTATGGGACAATTATAACCCATTTATGATGCTTTTTATTTCACGTTTTAGGACCAAACTAGATTTATTTTGGGCTTTAAAATGAATGTTCAAATTGGTTAAAATTGAACCCTCACATCATTTTGCTTGTTGGATTAAAATTGAACAATACAACTTCCATAATTCGTTTGGTGTTTAAAATGAACTCATTTTGCTATGATGGATTAAAATGAACATATGTTTGATTTGTCTACGTATTCTTGTTGTGCATATCCAATCCCCTTGTGATTCATGTGATCTTGGGTGAAGAGAAACACACAAGTCTACTTTTCTTCTTGGAAGCACTTATCCTCTCCCCTCATGCCTATTAGAAATCTTGGGTGACGAAAAGTATTTTATGGTTCAAACATGTGTAACTTTTAGAAGGCCTGCCTCCCAACTTGTGAGAGGGAATGACCCAAGTGGTGCTTTCTATCTGGCTCGCTATATAAATAATTTGGAGTAATGAAAGTCACTAACTAGCTGGTTGTGGTTGTCTCATACCGACAAATGTCTCCCCTAGTATCCTTGTGATACGTCAAAACCCTTAGATATTTCTAAGGGTTGGGAGGCCTCTTAATTGAGTAGAATCGTTGTGTGTATGGCACCATTCTATCCCGGATATGGTCATTAAAAACATTTTTGTAGTGGCTAACAAAGTCCAATTTTGAAATGTATTTCAAGGTAGTGCATGGGAGTAGCACCACACCCAAAAGTTACTTACCATTTCCAATTTTTGATTGAGGAAATAAAGAAAATGCAGAAGGGACTCCTTTGCTTGGTGTTTCAAGATGTTACATTTCCTTGACATAGTGTATTTTTCCATTTCATCTTCACGGATTAATCATCTCTTCCGATGATGGTAAGCCTACCGAAAAATACATACCTGATCTATCTAGGATTGTAAATGTTTGAGAGTCAGTTTAACATTTGCTTGGTTCCAAAATAATTGTAAACAAACATCAACAAGTCTTTTCAAAATTTTAAACCCTTTGGTCTGAGTGTTAACACTAAAGTTTTCACCCTTACTGAGTTGTAAGAACTCAGTCACTTAGTGAAACATGGGAAGACCTCTAACATTATGGGACTGCGAATAATCAGAGGTCAACCTTCGGAGAAGGCCAACTTCCTATGGATATCACCTAAACTATTAATTTGATAAGGAAAAGGCTAAGAAAATGCTTGTATAAAACTGAAAAGTTGAAAATAATGGTAAAACTAGGTGATACACCAACTGTTAAGAGATATGAAATACTAAGACTGTTATACACTTGGTCACTTTTGATGAAAACTGAAAAATACACAGCTTGATAGTGTAAGTTTATGCATAAATATTTCATGAATAGGTCTATTTTGCATATAGTCTCAAGAAGGAAAGATATAGTTTCACAAACTAGAGGCTTCTATGCAATTTTGTAACACAATTCATAACCTGTATATTCCTACTTTTTCAAAAGGGCATAAAATGAGACAAAGTTAAAGGAGAAAGAAAATCTCACAAAGAATTTGATCAATCATCTGAAATACACAATATTTGTAAGAAACGGGAAGGTAAAAGAACTCTTCAATGATCTCCAAGGTAAAAATTTTGTATTTCATACTCCAAAAGACTAAGTTACAAAAAATGCTCCAAAACTGTTGCAAAGGACTATACTAGTCACAATCTTCAGAAAATTTGCATAATTAGAACTAAGTCACAAATGAGTTACAAAATTGGCTAAGTAGCCAAGCTCCACCAAAATAGGTTCTAGAACCTTCATGAACCTGTATGCACTCATAAAACCAAAAATATAGCAACTAGATTTACTCTAAAAGGCTTCAAAATGTGTAAAAAGGTCAAGCTTGACCAAGCCCAAGATAAAAACTCAATAAATCAGCTCCTAGATGCTCTCCTTGTGTTCCCAAACTAAAAATAACCTCCCTTCTTTTGAGGCAAGCCATCAATACAAGCATATCTTCTCCCTTATTATCATACGTTGCAAAGCTTCTAATGACCTTTTTTGCATTTGAGCATACATTTATTTTTTCATTTAAAACATAATACTTGAATTAAATGATTTATAAATTTATCATTTCAAATCAAGCATTTTACAATATAAAGTAAATGCAAAATAGAAAAAACCCAATCCCAGGTATTCGGTATGGATAACCTACAAGGTCACAAAATAGTGACACATCATATACAAGAGGAAAAAAACTAGAAGATAATAAAATCTTCTAAGACATAAAAGCACATAACCATGAATTAGGTAATTCATTGTATTCTCATATAAAAAAATACTTATTCTTCAATCGGCCTCCACAAAAAATAGGGTTTCAACCCTAAAAGTCAAGCAAAAAGAAAAATATGAAAGCATCATTTCATTTTGTGAGAAGCTTCCTAAAGAAACCACACCGCCACTGAGGGTTTGAGGAGCAGATTCATGGTGAATTTCCTGGCGAACTCAGACTTTATAATGGCATTCTCCTCTGTAGATTCTATTGATTTGCTGGTAAGTACTTTTGAAAAAAGGAAAAACTGGGAAAATGTTTTCACTTGTTTGCTCACACAGGCTTTCATGGTCGTGGCCTCTATGGCTATTTTTTACTCATTCTCCACTCACTTCATTTTTGTTTCCTTTCCTTGTATTTTTCTGTTGATCTTTCTTATTCTGGCCGCCATGAGTTTATATGCAGAAAATAATAGATATTCTTGTAGTTTCTATGTATTTTCTATGTGCATAATCTGAAGATTTCATGCATTTATGAACAGAACATTATCGGCTGTTGCATTGAATTTCACTTCTTCAAGGTTATGGTTGCACTACATACTACAACCACACCATAGCCCAGAGATGTCTAGAACCATTATTGAGTTAACTCCATGGCTACAGGTTCCTTGAGTCAATGCATCTGGATATTCTCATTTTCTCCTAATTTGGTCACTGTAGAAGAAAATGATATGGTTTTCAAAACCCTATAATATGATATGAGTTTTATGAATTTTCTCCTGTGACTTATAACCCAACCTAGGGTTTCCATGAAAACTTGAAGAAAATAAACAATTTTGAGGCTGTAGACTTGCTTATCCTTCATATGTTATATCATGGCCTCCTGTCATTTTGTAGATATGCTTGAGGTTTCTCTTGAATGAAAACTACTCCAGAACACAACCATATTTTAGACTTTCATTTTTTCTATGGCAGAAAATTCATTTATTTATGTGATCTCTTGTGCAACTATGAGCCATCATAGGCATTTTTTGGCTGGCTCCTTCATTATCAAACAAAAGGTTTCTCTTTGCTTGTAGGAATTTGAGGCTTTTCCCTCACTTTGTAATTCAAAATTCTCAATGAATAACAAAGCATTTCCTATATTCTGCATTTTACTTTCTGTAGATTTATTTCCTTCACTTCTCTCATCATATCTTATCGAAACTATGTAATAATAACTGGCGGTGCCATGATCACCCAATTATAATCAGATTGTGTAAAATTATAATATGAATGAGATTTCATGAGATATTGAAATACCTTAATTTGCAAAACTATCTATGGTTAATCTCTATTGGAAATCTAGCTCATTTATGTTGAAAACCCTAGCTCGAGTGTTTATCTTTCTGTATTTTATAGATTTTGGTATTTCACTGGTTCACAAACTTTGGAAATGACTCATTTGAGCTGGAAAACGCAGAAAATTAAGGACAATAACATTTTATACAAAATGTTTAATGTCCTCCCTTTTGCTATGGAGGCTAACAAGATATAACTCACCCTTGTTTATAATGCACTAGAAACTCAATTTCGAGTCTGTTTCCTTGTCAAAAAATGTTCCAGAGTGCTTCATTAATTCCAAGATTTTGAGAACATCTTTGCAAAACCTATTTGGTTTATTTCTGCAACCATTGCATTCCATGAGATAATCTATCTTTTAGGCATTTTGTCAAATGGTTCTCGTCCCTTGTCTATGCTTTCACATTTTTGCATGCATGTCCATCAGAGCATCTACTGTTGCAACCCTTGATAATACATAGTATTTTGTATATGATACACATTCTAGCCCGTGAGACAGCCTAACAATGAAGACTCCTTCTGATCCTCTTCGATACAGTCACTGTCAACTCAACAAATATTGTATCCATCTCACCATTATTGTGATATCTTAGGGGTTGCTTCTTTATAGTGACTTATGGGGATAGTGTTCTCTACCTTGCTCACTTAAATCTTGAACATTGTTGCATTAGTCATTTTGATGTCTACTTGTCTTATGTTATGACTGTTCTAAGTAACTCTTGTCCTTTTGATGCTCATGCAATTTGCAATTCCTTTTTTCCCCTGCACTCAAAACTACAATTAATCTCTGATTTGTACCTGAAGCAACAAAATTCCAACTGTTTCCATATGCGGCTTCACATTGATAATATCATCATTCCTTATTCACTGCTAAAATGTGATGTGATTTCAATATTGGATAATAATGAGGGACTATCTCTTGATGTTTATGAATACCATAATCTCTACTGACATGAGTTGGGCTCAACCCTTGTGGGAGCCACATTTACTCCACTCATATTTAATCAAATAAATAATTGCACCTGTTGCTGCACATGGGACAAACAAGTTAGGAAAAATGCATACTTTGATGTGATATCTCGATGATTTCAGTGTGTATGTTAACCAGATGGTTTCCTAGACACCTAAGGCATTCATTGATATTTAATACACATGGAGATGAATTAATGCATGCATAGGTGGCTGATATAAGTGATCATGTATGGTTATGACCCTTCATTTCTTAGAGTACAACTCTAATACATTGCTTGACTACTGTAGGAACATGATCACAAGGAAATTAGGAAGGACAAGCAACAAAGACAATACCAAAGCGATACAAGCACTAACCAGTCATTCAGGCAATGGCTGGTCATCCCTCTTCCATGCACATTTATTTTCCTTTATTAATTCATGTATTAATTTTTCTTTATTTGTATCAAGGGAAAGTTAGTCTCACGGATTGCTGTGTGAGACACATGCACCTAATTACATTCAATAAAGATTACATTTTCAAAAATATTGTAAAATCTTTTATGTTTCATTCACTTGTATGAATGTAATAATTCTGCATTCTTGTAATCTTGTAAAGTTGTTTCATTTTATAACTGAATGTAACATAGAAGGTTAAAAATGTACCATTCATTTTGAAACATAAATGGCTCTTTTTGATTGAGCCTGTAGGTGAAAATCTGGTAACACTAAGTATGGATACCCTTTGACAAAACCGTGCTACTGATGCTTTTTCTAAGGATTTATTCATAGAGACTTCTAAATATTTTGGTTTACATCTCAATCCATACTTCCGAAAGTTAACCTAGGTAACGATGCCCCTAACTTCATCCTTTTCACAAAATGGACTTTGTGGAATTGATGATGTTTTTGACATAGAAATTTAGTTTGAACTTAAGAAAGACAAGTGTTTTTGGTAAAAAGAAACTCATTTAAGCAAGATAAATTGAAAAATTGAACCTCGCATGACCATTTGGAAACTGATCACTCTGGTTGAACAACCCGACCTTACGCCTACTATCATTCAACCAAACTTTGAACTCATTGAAGGAGAACAAACCAATATAATTAGTAGTTTGAGAAGCTTCACTTTTGAAACAAAGGAAACACCAACCCAGTGGAGAAACACAACATACATCATAGATGAAGAAGAGGAACAAGCTGATATTGTGGTTGGATGGCCCATATTACCACCCCCCACATGGCAATAGATATCCTCTTTTTCATGATCTTGAACTTCTCTAAATGATCTCATGCAAAATTAAAATTCCTAAGAGAAGGTCTACATGTCGTCACTTCAAACTTAGATTCCATAGTCCAAAAGCTATCAAACAACACATTTTGGCACTCTACCAAAATAGGAATAGATTTGGAAATGAATTTTTATAGATGTGTTTCAAGGAATAATCCAAAATTTTATGCACTATGTGAAAGTCAAAACATTGGTCTTTTCCATGATCTTGAACTTCTCTAAATGATCTCATGCAAAATCAAAATCCCCAAGAGAAGGTCTACATGCCACTATTTCAAACCTAGATATCATAGTTCAAATTATATTAGAATATGTATCCTAAGACAATACCGCAACCGAGATAAACCACTAAGGAGACATTTTTTACGCTATTTCATGAACAAACCAGATCTACACATTTCACAAGAACTTCTCCTTGATCACTAAGTCCTGAGGATTGGAAAACTTTAGAGGTCTAGCATGTTTCTCACCACCTTGGTATTTGAAAATAAAGGTTCACTCTAAATCAATATTGGGTCAAACACCTTCATCCACCCCTTATCAAAATCCAAACTTCACTTCACCAAACTTTGCAAAAATTTTGAATACACCAACACTTTTGGACCTTAGACACCTATCAACCCAAATCCTAACTTAGCTACTTTTTATGTGAAATGAATCCTTTTCCATGCATTTTTCTAAGTTAGTTATCATATTTGAACTTTTTTATCTTAAAGGTCACAAGTCTACCCTAAAGATTCACAAGTTCATAAACATCCTTTATCCAAACATCAAAACATCAAACTTAAGTCATAAGTGTTGTCTCAAATTTTTTTGCAAAGATCACTCCTCATTCATATTTTCATTTCCCAATACCATAATTGCTCCAAAAATACTTAGAGCATCCCTTTTACCTAGATTTGAGTCAACTAGAGAGTTCAAACATTACAAATCTCAACACAACTCTCCCAAAGGTGACCCAAAATTTATGGTAAAAGCAAAATAACAATACAAGAGAATCATGGAGAAAACCAAAGTCACATTCACCTCAAGTGATCCTATTCCTCTAAAATTTGATCTGATAAGTCATGTTACCCCATCAGAACAACCATCATCTCCATCAGGTCCCTACAAGATAGAAGACGTCATGAATAATCCATTTGGACTTACTAGGGAAGAAATCATGGAACATCAAGCCTTAGAAAACATAGCTCCAATTTCCTCATCTTTTGTTTCAAAATAATTAACACAAGGCTAACTTCATCCACTATTCAAATAACTCCATTACTAGGGCTAAATCAAACATCTATTCCTAGTCTTGCAACTAGTCTCACTAAGGACTTTGGCCACACTCTTCCATTTGAAAGCAACACAATTGTGGTTACTCTCAACACCACCCCATCCCAAAAAACCACTTGGACACCAACATTTGGCACTCCTCCCATCCCCAAGGATCCTCAACATCCATATAAACCACTTACACTCCACTACTCCACAATAACCTCAACATATTGAGGACACACATCTTCATCCATACCCATGAGTACCACAGGTGTGCCCAACATCACACAAAGTAGTGTGGACCAAGTATCACAAGTAGACCCAAAAGGACAAGGGAATACCCTCATGAAAAATCAACCTTTAACGTAACATGGATCATCTTCATCCAATCCTCCCGTTGATACATCAAACCTAGCAATTTCCCAAAACACATGTATTCCATCCATCATCAACCCACATCAAACCAATCCCTTGATCACAAATCCCGTTAACCAAGGTAATATGGTGGCCACATCTCAAACACAAGGGAATCCCCAAAACATCGGTCAAGGGAATCCTTTCAATCAATGGACTCAAGGTCCTAATGTTCCCTTAACATCACAATACTTACGTTGACACCATCATCATCTTTACCATTCATCCCCAAGTCATGCAAAATCAAATGGAACCTCAAACTTACATCCCTCCATCTCAATCCACTATCTTGCAAGGAATGCTAAACCATGCGAACCCCCAAACTCTCATCAACAATCCACAACCCACACAAAACATGAACACCCAAAACCATCATAGATGTCCCAAACCCTGATTGATCCTACATTACAAGTACACACCCTAGCTTTACAAAAAGCACAATAGGCTTATGAGAAAGTAGTCCAACAACAACAATAGCAAGCAGCCTTAGCAACACAACAACAATAGCAAGCATAGAAAGCAGCCCTATTAGCACAACAACAACAACAACAAGCCCTAGTAGCACAAAAACAACAACAACAACATCAAGCAGCCTTTGTAATGCAACAATAGCAACAACAACAACTAGCAACCTTAGTAGCACAACAACAACAACATCAATCCGCCTTAGCAGCAAAAAAATGAGCCTTAGTAGCTCAACAACAACAATAAGCCCAACAATAGCAACAAGCTCAAGAATATGCCCAAAAATAACAATTGCTCACACAACAACAACAACAACATCAAGCCACCTTAGCAACACAACAAGGAGCCTTAGTAGGTCAACAACAACAATAATCCCAACAATAGCAACAAGCTCAACAATATGCCCAAAAATAACAATTCCTCGCACAACAACAACAACAACAATAGGGTTTACACTATAACCCTTAGAAAAACATCGTCAACCTAAACACCTTAGGAACATATACGCCTACACCATCATCACCTTATCCTACACCACCATACACACCATACAACACCTCATCATATAAAAATCCCACATACACTTCATCCACCATCCCACAATATGCAACATATGTTCCTCCACCAAGCCCACTAAACGATATGGCATCACAACTCAAGGCACTAACACAAGAAATGTAGGATATCCAAATGGGAAAAATGAAGAAACCCCATTAAAAAAATTATGCCCATATCCATTTGATCAAAACATCACAATGGTACCATTCCCTCCTAGTTTTGAAATCCCCAAATTCAATAAATACAAAGGGAGAGGAAGTCTTGTGGACTATATCAAAGAGTTTAATGTCATGTGTATGGAGGTCGCCTATAATGAGTCCTATTTGATGCACCTCTTCCCATGAATTTTAACAGGTCTTGCCATGGATTGGTTTTCTCAATTGCCTCCGAGTATCAAAAATTTCCAAGAAATCGTTGACAAATTCATAGATCACTTCTCCTTCAATATTGACATGGATGTAAGATTAGAAGAGTTATATACTCTCAAACAAAACAAGGGAGAATCTTTTGCCAATTTCTTGAAATGATGGAGGCAAAGAGCTAGTAAAAGCAAGTAGCCAATTCTTGATGAACAATAAGTGGGTATTATCATAGAAAATCTAGATCCAGATCTATCCTTCCACTTGAAAATTAAGTGCATCACATCTTATGACGATCTTGTCCCTACATCCCTTAACATCGATAAATCTCTAATCTTGCAGGGAAATACTCAAGCCTACAAAGACAATTGTCCATCAACCAGTTCAAACGACAAGCCTCATGTCTAGGCTAAGAACAAGAACATAAAAAATGATGAAATCGTAGATGCTAAGGTGTTCTTAAGTGATCTTAGGCCAAAAAACAATCAAATAGCTAATGTTCAACCAAATATGCAACAAACAACACCACCACAAAACAATCAGGTCAACAACACTGAAACACAACAGAGATGAACACCTAACAAGAACAACTATCCAAAATGCAAATATACGCAGTTGTCAGAACCCATTGAGACTATCATGAAGAAATTGGTAGAATCAAACCTAATAATGCTTCCAAATTTTGAAAACTACCAAGAACCACAAGATAAACCACCCTGGTACAATGAAAAATATCTTTGTGATTTTCACAAAATCAAAGGGCACAAAACATCAAATTGTATGAGGCTCAAGAATATTATCCAAGATCTCATTGAGAGTGAAGACATATCTATTGAAGTACCAGTCAGCAACTAGGATCTTAAGATATACAAGAACCCCGTGCCAGATTATTGCAAAGGGAACAACACTGGGAAAGCTAAAGATTACACAAACGTGTAGCATACCTATTCCAATGTGGTCGCTTCCTGTGATAGAGTCATCACCATTGTCACCATCAAAGGGCCTAGTAAAAAGTGTGGAATCACCACACGATGTGGAAAATTCACCATCCAAGGAGCTCCATCTCAATCTAGGGTACAACCTACCTTGCCAGCGTCAAATCCTAGCAAGTACAATCTCCTAGATCAGCTTAAGAAGACCCCCCCACAAATTTCTATCTAGAATTGTTGAGGCTATCCCTCGCACATAGGGAAATATTAGAGAAAGCTTTTTCTGCATCGTTCATCCCTAAGGATATAGATACAAAGAAGTTTCAAGCTATGGTAGGGAATATCACTAATAATCTCCTTACCTTCTTGGAGTGATACCTACCATCACAACCATCTCATAATAGTGCTTTGCACCTTGAGGTCATCATTCATAAGAACGAGGTTAAAAGATTCTTAGTAGATGGAGGTGCTGGTCTAAACATTTGTTCCCTTCAATTGATCGAAAATCTGGGCTATTCAGAGGATACTATTGAGAAAAAAAAGGGTACCACCATTAGAGCATATGATGACCAAGAGTGGGTATCACAAGGCATCATCTTACTACCCATCCAAGTGGAACTTTTCATTGTAGAAAGTACATGCCAATTGTTAGACCTTGATCTTCCCTACAACATCTTGCTTGGCTGACCTTAGATCCATGCCCTAAAAGTTGTAGCTTCCACCTACCATCAATGTGTAAAGTTTCCTTTCAAGGGTGGAGAAGTTACCATCCATGGAGATCTCGAGCCTTTTTAATACTACAAGAATCTTGAGGCCAAGTTCTATAAAACCCCCCAAATACCCAAGAATGATGAAGAGCCTACACCTTCTACCTCATTTTTTGACTTGTTGTCCCTTGCATCAACTACCTCAGAAGAAAAAACACCCATTATGCAGAATATTCCTGATATTAAAGCAGTAATCTAAGATGATGGTTGTGGAAGCTATAAACTAATGAATGATACTTTTGTGTTGGGAAAGATACCTCTTTCTCCCAAATCTCATGGGAAACCCACACCTAGCAAAAATGTCCCCAAAACAATAAAGATGGTAGCTACCACCTTCACCAAGTGGGGGGACCTGAACAAAGAAGAAGTCAATGAGGAGGATATCTCTAAACTGCTATATCAAGATGAATGACCCATCCCCATTCTTCCCATGGAAGATGACAACAAAGGCTTGCAACTAATGAAGAGTTGGGGGTATAACAAGAATGAGAAATTGGGATAAAATGACAATGGTTTGCTAGAACCCATTGTTCCTAAGAAACTTTCAAAGAATCTTGGCCTAGGTTATACTACTAGAAAGGTTACCCTTATTGGTAAAGGTACTTCCGTTAAACGGGCTGAGGCTTCCTCTTGGTTACCAACATCATGTGATGCTACCCTAGATGACTTCCCCCTTGATGTTGCAGACCTATTTGAGAATAAATTCATCTTCATGATATCTACATCATCCTTCACCCCAAGCAACCGACCAAATGAAATATGCCTAGTATACTTGCAACTCATTGACTTGGACCATCAAGGACCACCAATTCTATATTTATTCGAAAATGATGAAGTGGTCTCAGAATTCATGGGATTCCACAATAACCTACCATGGGCAGATCATAAAGCCAGTTTTGACATAGATCTCGACACAAGGGCATACTACAAGGAGATGATTGAATCCTTCAGTCACAAAATTGATGACATGCAACTAACTTGTAGATCTTTGAGTGAAAACCACATTGTGGCACTCTCTGATCCTAAAATAGTAAAAATAAAGGACGTATCTAAGGGTGAAAACCTTTTTGAGGTGCCCAAGGATGAGGGATTCAATCTCCCCCTTAGTGCAACGCATCTAGAAAAGTTAGCAGTCTTAGCAAAAAAGGCCACTCCAGTCAATGTGGGAACAAAAGAAGCACCCAAGAACAGTTTCTATGATGAATCCTTGCTGGATGAAGAACAAAAAAACCTAGCAGCGTTCCTAAAAGAGCGAAGAACCAACTTTGCATGGTAATACACAGATATGTCAGGGCTCGATCCAGAAGTAGTTGTGCATCATTTAGCAATCTATCCTAGAGCTAAACCAGTGAAGCAGAAATTAAGAAAAATGCACCCTTAGATAGCACTCTTGGTCAAAATTGAGTTATAGAAACTTCTTAACGTTGGATTCATCCGAGCAATAGACTATCCTGAGTTGGTTTCAAATCTAGTACCAGTCTCCAAACCCACTAGGGGCATCAGAATCTACACCAATTTCAGAGAATTGGACAAGGCATGCCTGAAGGATGGTTTCCCTCTTCCTAACATCGACATCATAGTGGACTTAACATCTAGACATGAGATGTTCTCACTCATGGATGGTTTTTTAGGCTATAATCAAATCATGATCGCCAAGGAGGATCAACACAAAACTACATTCACTTTTCCATGGGGGACATACTATTGGAACATCATGTTGTTTGGGTTGAAGAATGAAGGAGCAACCTATTAGAGAGAAATGACCCTAATCTTTCATGACATGATCCACAAAATAGTTGAAGACTATGTGGATGATATTTTGGAAAAGTCTAAGAAAAGGAGTGTGGTGTAGGAGCACCCAAGGCCTTCAAGGAGTTGTTCAAGAACCAGGAGAGTGTAGGGGTTAGGAGGACCTTCCAAGCAAGTCAAAGCATCAATTATGACCTATTGGAGCCTATAATGGCATTTGGGATGAATAAATGTAATGAGAATGTTAAAAGTTCTAAGGTTCCTGATAAGGAATCTACGTTAAAAATGCAATGTAAAGGGAAAATCATGTTCTAGGGGTTTGATTAGTGTTCTAATGCTTTAGGTTGGTCAAATAAATTTGGATATTGAAGATCCAATGGTTTTTAGGTGATAGACTTTAATAAAAGGTAAGTTTGTCATTTCAAAATTTTGAATTTTAGTTTAGGCGAGAAAGAGAGTTTTGAGTGTTATAGAGTTAATAAAGCATTGTAATCAATCCAATTCAGTTGGATCAGTTGGAGAATGGGTTTATAACCCTAAAATATTCATTTGTACGGGGTTGATCAATCTTGGGAAGGTACTGTATGGACTGTTTCTGGAAATAAGAGAGAAAACACAGATTTCTTGCATTATTTGGTGTCTTTTTGAAGAATCACTGATTCCCATTGAAGGTATACGTTGTTGGATGCCTTAGTAATTTTCATTTTCATGTTTTAACATCCCCTACATGTTCTGATAAGCATAAAAGATCAATTCTTGCACGTTTTAATTGACTGTCCACAGGAAAAGTTTAGTTTTTGCACTGTTTTGAGAGTTTTAATGAAGGAATGATCCATTTCATGGAGTGTTATGACTGAAAATCTATGAAATGGATCACATTTGACATGTACCATAAGAAACTAACAAAGAAATGTGCAGGGAAGAGGAAAACTAACATGTGCATAGTGAATTAGCAAAGGAAAAGGCATGAAGATGGACCCTAGGGTATAGTAGTGGAGAATCTGCCTTAACAAGAGGTACATTTTTTAGTTGCAGTAGTTGAGAAATGATGAATTAATGGTGAAAAGTCAAAATTTAAGACTTGGAAGTGTTTGGAAGTCCTAGAACCAAAAAGCCCTAGTTTTAAGCCAATTTAGGGAGGGTTTTGTAATTGGGCATGTTAAGAGTAACCTAGAAGATTAAAAGTCTGAAAATATTTGGTTTGGGAATGTTTTGGAAGAATGTTGATAGTTTCAAGGTCAGGGGACAAATTTGAAGAGGGGTTGCTTTGAAAAATAGGGCTAATTAGGCCTAATTTTGAGGAAACAGCAGGGTTTGAAGAAAGATTGTCTGAAACAAGTGATGCCTAGGAGTTGACATGATGTTTGTCATAACAAACCACACCTGAAACAATCTTTAGATTGGAGTTCATTTGCAAAGTTTGAGGAAATAGTCAAGAATCCTTCGCCAAAGGCCTAATAGGGCTAGAAGGCTAGTTGAGCAGCAAAAGTGAGTTTTGTTCAAAACAGAGGGTTAGGGCTTGAGAACCTTTTGAGTCAAGTTAGGTTAAGTCCTTTGAGATCATTCAAATGGTTTGGAACCACAAGGGAAGCAAATAGGTCATGAATGCAAAGTTGAGGCCTTATCTTCAGGTTGGTGCTTAGTTGAAAGGTTGTGAGTGAACCATTGATATTCTTGTAACTTGGTGAATTTCTTTCAAGATCCCTGACCCTCTACATCAGAGTGGTATTAGAGCAGTGAGTAGGTCCTTTAGGGATTGAAGAATCAGCAATGGCACCAAAAAACCAATTGGCAAGAGAGTTGGAAGAGTTGAAGGAGATCTTGGAGAGGGAGAGAAGAGAAAGAAGGGAACAAGAAGTAGCAAGAGCAAGAGAAGAAAGGCAATGGAGAAGAGAGAGAGACACTATGTAGGTAAGGATCAATAACCTTGAGAGGAGTAGGAGGAGAGAAGAACAAGAAGACCAAGAAAACAATGATGAAGAAGAAGAGCATGTGAGGGTAAATCAGGAACAACAAGCTGATGAGATAGAGGACCCTGAGGAAAGGAGTTTACAGAGATTGTTGAAGGCAGTACAAGGTCATGGAGGAAAGAGTCACATAGACTTTCCTATCTATCAAGGGAAGATGGATAGTGAAGAGGTGTTGGGATGGCTTGATGCCTTAGAAAACTACTTTGAGTTTGAGGAGATGGATGAAGAGAGGAAGGTTAAGTTTTCTAAAACCAAGTTGAGAGGCACAACATTGACATGGTGGACTAGTTTCCAGAATGATAGGATGGCTAGAGGATTGGCAAAGGTCTCTACATGGGCAAGGATGAAGAGTTTGGTCAAGGAGCAGTTCCTACCATCTGATCATACCATTCATGTGAAAAGGATGAGGCAGAATTTAAAGCAAAAGGACTTGGATGTGATGTCCTATACTGAGCAATTTCACAAGCTTAGTATCAGAGGAGGTTATGAAGAAGAGGATGAGAAAATAGCCAGGTACATCAATGGCTTGAGGTACAATCTACAAGATGAGATTGGTTTGCAATTGCCAAGGACATTGGGAGAATGTTTTCAATTGGCCATTAGAGCAGAAGAAAAGGTGAAAAGGAAGCAAGAAAGATCAAACAATGGTGGAAGAGGAGGTAGTTCAAACAGGGGCAGAGGTAATAGAGAACAAGGACAAGGCAATAATGATAAGAGCAGTAATGACAAGGGTAAAGAAGCATTTTCTGATCAAAGAGGTGGATATACTCCTAGAGGAGGAGGCAGATTTGGACAAGGTAGAGGACCATTCACAGGTAGATGTTTCAATTGCAATGAACCAAGGCATCCTTCCTTCAAGTGTCCTAAATGGGAACAAGCTGATAGGGGCAGAGAAAGGAGAGCTAACTTGGTACAAGAAGAAGAAGACAAGAAGGAGGAACCAAAAACATTCATGGAAGACCCTGTGACTGATGGTGAGTTTCTTATGGTCAAGCAAGGAGAAATACTTCATCAAGAGCCAAAGGTAACTATCTTTAAGACTAATTGTCTCAGTCATGATAAGATCTGCAGATTGCTCATAGATTCAGGGTCACATAGCAATTTAGTTTCAGTTGATATGGTAACCAAGTTAGGGATTGAAACTTTTGATCATCCTACTCCCTACAAAGCCACTTGGGTAACTCAAGGACAACATGTAGAGATTGGTAAGAGAGCTTTTGTTGATTTCTCAATTGGTTCATATCATGATAGGGTGCTTTGTGATGTCATTCCAATGACTTGTGGTCATATCATCTTGGGAAGGCCATGGCAGTATGTTAGAAGGACATTGCATGATGGATTTCTTAACACATATTTGGCTCACAAAGGAGATGTTAGATATCAGTTGGTTCCTTTACCTTTGGAGCAGTCTAATGATAGTTTTGTGATTTGTTTTGAGAAGAGTCTGCAGGTGAATAAGTAGGGTGAAACAGGGGAAGGCATTGGTAAGCTGAAAAGAGACAAGTTGCAGTAGGGTTATGAGGTGGACAGTCCTTCAAATTAGACTTTGTGGGATTTAGACAGTATCAGGGTTGGAGGCATTGAATGCCCTATGATTGAGGGTAATAATGGTGGAGTTCTTTCACAAAGGAGACAGTGGAATGAGGGCAGGAGCAGGGCACAAGAACCCACTGTTATCAAGCAGCAAAGAGGACACGCTAATCCATATTTTGGTTCTGTCAAGAATGCAGATTGGAAGAAGAGGAAGACAGTGACTTTAGGGGACTACATACCTGCTGATTGGAAGATGAAAACACATGAGAGCAAAAGGTCTTTTGGTGGCAACACATGGGACACTTCTTGGGGCAAGAGTTCTTTCTTTCCTGGGGAGAATGGTGCAGGAGCACCTAAGGCCTTCAAGGAGTTTTTCAAGAACTAGGAGAGTGCAGGGGTCAGGAGGACCTTCCAAGCAAGTCAAAGCATCAATTATGACCTATTGGAGCCTATAATGGCATTTGGGATGAATAAATGTAATGAGAATGTTAAAAGTTCTAAGGTTCCTGATAAGGAATCTAGGTTAAAAATGCAATGTAAAGGGAAAATCATGTTCTAGGGGTTTGATTAGTGTTATAATGCTTTAGGTTGGTCAAATAAATTTGGATATTGAAGATCCAATGGTTTTTAGGTGATAGATTTTAATAAAAGGTAAGTTTGTCATTTCAAAATTTTGAATTTCAGTTTAGGCGGGAAAGAGAGTTTTGAGTGTTTTAGAGTTAATAAAGCATTGTAATCAATCCAATTCGGTTGGATCAGTTGGAGAATGGGTTTATAACCCTAAAATATTCATTTGTACGAGGTTGATCAATCTTGAGAACCTTTTAAGTCAAGTTAGGTTAAGTCCTTTGAGATCATTCAAATGGTTTGGAACCACAAGGGAAGCAAATAGGTCATGAATGCAAAGTTGAGGCCTTATCTTCAGGTTGGTGCTTAGTTGAAAGGTTGTGAGTGAACCATTGATATTCTTGTAACTTGGTGAATTTCTTTCAAGATCCCTGACCCTCTGCATCAGAGTGAGCACATACAAGTCTTGGGACCCATCTTCGACAGGCTCGAAGAGTATAAGGTATGGCTGAATCCAAAAAAATGTGTCTTTGGGCTTACATCAGGGAAACTTCTTGGCTATATCGTATCATAGAGAGGGATACAAATTGATCTAGCAAAGGTAAAATCCATCCTAGACATGAAATCGCCACAAACATTGAAACAAATGAAAGGGTTACAAGGAAGATTGTAGTCCATCAGGAGGTTCATAACACAACTATTAGATAAAATACACCATTTCTCGCATCTTCTCCATAAAGGAATAACTTATAAGTGGGATGAGAAGTGTGATACAACTTTCTAGAATATCAAGGACTATTTGTTGACACCTCCATTGCTCATGCCACTGATATTGAACAAACCATTGATCTTGTAAATCTCAACAACATCAGCAACACTAGGTGCTCTTCTGGCACAACATGGTGAAAACAGAAAGGAAAGAGCCATCTACTATATCAGCAGGACCTTGGTGGGATATGAAATGAACTATTCATCCATTTAGAAGGAATGCTTAGCAGTAGTTTTTGCTTCACAAAAATTTAGAAACTACATTTTGTTGCATCAAATCAAACTTATTGCAATGATCGACCCATTGAAATACCTGTTATCCAAAGCAACTCTCACTAGGAAAATGGCTAAATAGGTGATGATCTTGACTGAATTTGACATAGAATATGTGGAGCACAAGACAATCAAAGGACAAGTGATTGCAGAACAACTGGAAAATGCACCTATCTATGCAGAGAATTCATTGATATTTGAATTCCTTGATGAGTCAGTATTCCTTGTCAATGCAACAGATCAATGGAAGATGTACTTTGATGGATTGTTTACCCAACATGGATCAGGGGAAGGTATTCTCTTTATCACTCCTCAAGGTGATTGCATTCCAAATTCGTACAAGATATCATTTCCATGTACTAACAACATTGCGGAGTACGAAGCCTTAATCACAATTCTAAGGATAGCAGTTCAATGGAAAATACAAGAGTTGAAATTCTATGGAGACTCACAACTAGTTATCAACCAAGTCAATGATAAATACCAAACTAAGGATGACAAGCTGACTCCTTACAAGAAGATGGTAGAGAGTCTCAAGGACCTTTTCATAGATATAAATTTTGAGCAGATTCCTCACATGAACAACCAAGCAGTGGATGCTATGGCAATGTTTGGATCATTGTCAGACATGTCGCACAATGTCCTACGATGTGAATTCTTGGTAGAACAACTTCTCATACCAACTTTTGAAATCTTGAAATCTAAATTCATGTGCATCATTGTTGGTCCTAGATCCCTGTGGTATCATGACATATTTACCTACCTAAGCAGAGGAACCCTCCCATCCGATATCACCTCCAGCCTTAAAAAGACCTTTGTTAAGAAAGCATCCCAATTCGTGATGCTAGGTGATACCTTATACCACCAAAGCATTGAGGGGACATTACCACGATGTCTTAACCAAGAGGAATCCTTAACCACTTTAACAGAAGTTCATGATGGCATATGTGGTTCCCATTCTATTGTTATGACTTTAGCTAAGAAACTATTGAGGACAGGGTACTATTCACCAACCATGGAAAGAGAAGCCCATCAGTATGTGTATAAGTGTTTCCAGTGTCAACAACATGGGGATCTAATTCATGCTCCAGCTCAGGAGTTGCAACCAATGGTCACACCTTGGCCTTTCTCGCAATAGGGGCTTGACCTCATAGGAAAGATTACTCCAACCTCATCTAATGGCCACAAATTTATCATAACAGCCACTGAGTACTTTACCAAGTGGGTAGAATCCATTCCTATGACCTACATAATGGGGAAGAAAATTGCTAAGTTTATCCTGAATTATCTAATTTTTTGTTATGGTGTTCTGCAAGCCCTTATCTCAAACAACATAACACCCTTCAAGAATCAAGATGTGAAAGAGCTATGTCAAAGATTCAACATCCAACACCAATTCTCTACCCCATATTACCCCCAGGGAAACAGTCAAGATGAGGCTACAAACAAGACCATTCTAAAAATCCTAAAGAAAATGATCAATGAAGTTGGTCGTGACTGGCATCTGTAGTTGAATCTTGCTCTATGGGCCTATCAAACCAGTATTCACACACCTACAGGTGCAACCCCTTTCTCCTTTTTCTACGGATCAGAATCCATCCTACCTATTGAGGTTGAGCTTCCATCACTGTGAGTGTCACTATAGAACCTAATCATTGATGAATAGTACAAAGTATCTTGGCTAAATGAGCCAGAATTCTTGGATGAGTGTCACCTTGGCACTCTTAATCACCTGCAAGTATATCAAAACTGATTGAAACAAATCTATAACAAGAAGATCAAGTGTTAATCTTTCTAGGTAGGGGATCTTGTTCTAAAGAAGAACCAAAAAAATCTTCCAGATCAGGACAGTAAAGGAAAGTTTGAGCTTAACTAGTTGGGTCCCTTTGTTGTCACAACAAGCTATGGATCGGGAGAATATCAATTATCAATTCCTAAAGGTGAACCCTTGCAGGAATTGACCAACAACTTGCATCTTATAAAGTTTTATGCCTAATCTTGAAAGGTGTAAATCTTAAAATACAAAAAAAAAAACAAAACATGATCAAAATCCAAAAAGAAAAAGAAAATGGATTGAAAAAAGTAAAGAAAAAACAATTGTCCTCTAGTGAAAATCACTTTGGTGGTGCTTTGGGGCAAGTACTCTAGTGAAAACTTGGAAAATAGGCGCCTTGTGTAAATAAATCACCTCCATCTATTCTTTGTCTCTTTATCCTATCATTCCATCCATCACATCATTCATCCTATTTATTCCATTGCCCATCCGCATCTGCATCATAGCTTGATATTGTGAAGTATCATATTCCCTATAGTACTACTTGGAATATTCCAAAGGTCAACTTGTCCTTCCTATATCGAGGTAGTCTATTGCATCACACTAGGGGAAATTCGTTATGGATCAAATTGGGTTCTTGTATATCATAAGTTTATTGGAAATCTCATCGAAAATCCCAAAAACATTCATAAAACATTCATCAAAAAATCCAAAAACATTTGCAAAATATTGTATAGCCGAAAATCCAAAAACATCAAAAATCCAAAAACAATGCCATGTTGAACTACAAGTCTCTGAGCTTGAACGTAGGCAAGGCAATCATTGATGTGCCTCTGAGACACCCTAGGTCAGTCTTTACGAGTTCATCATAATAAACTAGAAATTCGTTACCTGTTTATCTTCATCTTCAAATAAGTCAAGTTAGTCAAACTACGTGGTCTCTGTGTGTATAACGTAGGTAGGCTCATCTTTGATCAGCCCCCGAGGCCCCTAGGATGGTTCTTTTAGGTTAGGTTCTTGGTCAAAACTCAGAAAACCCCTAAACATCCAAATATTGGAAAATCCTAAAACATTTAAAAATTAAAAAACACAAAAACATTGGAAAACCTTAGAAAACCCTAAACAAACTCAAATAATCAAAAACCAAAACATCCACATAAACTTAATTTCAAATAGATAAAAAACAACCTCAAAACATCTTAAAATACCAAAACACAGAAATATTCCAAAAATCCAAACCCATCCATCCCATCTCTCTTTCACTCGCAATAAACCTTCACTCATCATAAATCAACCGTCACCTTCAATCTTTAGCAAAACAAATAGAAAGAAAGTATCACAAGTCGTAAAGTGAAAACCTAAGTGTCAAAATCTAAAGTCTAGATCATAGGTAAATGATTCAGTGGAGTTTGTATCAACAACTTATCACACACCTCATCCTAATCAAACCATCTGATAGCATGTCATAAGATGTATCCTTCTGACAATGGGCATCAACATCAGAAATCACCTTAGCTACGTTAAACTAGAAAGAGAAATAGATAACACTAATTGTTTGTCTTTAATATTCTCTTATGATTTATCTTATGTCTCAATGATTTAGAGAGAAAGGAATGGGGCATCGATCATTATCTTTCATTTTTTGTGCTTGTGGGTACTCTTGTAAAATAATCTTGGCGCATGCTTTCTTAGTTGTGTGTAGGGAGGTTATTTGGAGTAGATTGTTGACTATTGTGTATGCTTTGGTCCAATATATTTTAAACTACTAAACTACATTTCGACAAGGTTTCTGTATGTCAAGATGTGAACAAGAACTATCATATCTATTTATAGAGTCAAAGTCCATTACACTAGATACAACGCCATCCTGGTTATTAATACCTTGATGCATCGTGTCTATGTGTTATATCAAACAATAAGGAATGACGGAAAATCCCTATCCCAAGATATGAGCAAATCATCATCCATCTCTCATCACCATCTCTAATAAAGTCTCGGTGGATCATGGCTTGTTGGAATTTTTGAATCAATCATAAAAATCAATGGTCAATCATCTCTTTCTTCTATCTTCTTTCTATGCTAACCTGTTATCATGACAGTCAACAAAAGCATCATCAATGCATCCATCCTGCATCCACAAATCATCAGCATGCATACACATCACATATCATAAGCATACACCGCATACATATCATGAACATCTGCATTATCCATACATACGTCCATATGTATACATTATCACCTCATCACTAGCATAAAAAGGTACACAAAAAGAAATGCATCCATATCATCTGCACCTGCATAAACATATCATATCATCCATCCCATAACATATCATAAAAATATACAGAAAAAGGAATATAACATTGCATCCATCCCATATCATTGCATCTCATATCATCGCATCATAGATCATCATCACATATCGCATAAACATGAATAAAAAGAAGTACCTCCATCACATTGCATCCATACATGATCATAATACATAAACATGTCACATCACATCATATCAAATGCATCCATACATTCATAAAGCATGAAATAAAAGAACATATCACATCATGAATTCGTATCATCTCATATATATATATATCAAAAAAATGACTGTCATGGTACAATATCTAAATCAATGTATGTATATCATCAAAATTTACAATGTACACGAGGCTATCAAAAAAGAGCCTATGAGTGTATCTATGTATCAATAATCAGTTTATACAAAAAAATGTGTTTGCAAAATCAAAGGAGGTCTATCCTTCGTTGGCTCTGTCCCCATCTCCCAGCTATTCTAGCTGCCTAACTAAAGAGAGGCACTGGGTTGAACCTAGCTATGATGCTCAAAATTAGGTTGCATGTGGTGGGGAGGGATGTATCTATAATACAAGGTCTGACAATATGCTACCTCCTCCCTTGTTGTACCATACAGTTGTGCAGACATAGTCTGGCCGACTAACCCTTGAGCCTATTGAGACTACTACTAAGACACAACCTCTAGCTATTGTCGTCGGACAACCTCCTGAGCTAACTAGACATTTGATGTCTGCCTCAGCTATCTCTCATGATCTCTCTATTGTCGGGCCTAGTCCCTCTCAACTATGAATTCTAGTACCTACTATCGAGCCTGATCTCACTCAATTGTAACCACCTGTATATGTTGTTGCAACTATTGTATCTAAACATCATGGGGATCTGGCCTTGGTGGTGGCTGTTGTGGTGGATTTTTTTGTATGGGTGGCTACTGTGGTGGCTACTAATGCAATGGTGGTGGGTGTGCACCTAAGACCTGTCCATCCTATTGTTGGCCATCCTGGCCATCCTATATTCTGCCCCGTCCTCTGCCCTACCCATCCTATGGCTGGCCTTGACCTCTACCTACTCCCCTCCCTCTCAGCCTCCCTCATGGAGCTATACATATTGGATCTGTCAATCTAGAATGGGTTACAAACCATGCATCATATGCAGATGTCGTCTGTGCATCTACCTACCCCTGATCATAGGCCCATGGTCGTGCAACCAATTGTTTGAATCCCTTGACAACCTCATGGGCTGGGATCATGTGTCCCCATGTCATCTCTTGTGTTGATCTAGAAAAAATGGTCATATCGACATCATCGGGCATGTCCTGCCTCTCGCCAAACTGTTTGGAAACTCTATCAGGCAGGTACCTCTCAATCATGGTGTCCTCACAACCCTGCATGTATCGGGTCTACCGAGAAAAGAATAAATATTGTACATCATCATACCATGTTGGCATCTGAAGCCACAACCACCATCTGAACATTTTCATATCATCAATCACTCTCCTCTAGTATGGATACCGAGATGCCCTCTGTGTTGAAGAGTGATGGTGAATCTATACCTCCAGATGACCAGATCATCTAGCTCCACATCTGCCATATGGATAATAGGTCAGAGCATGGCAATGTGCTCCCATTCCCATATGTGTAGAAAAGTGACTCCCATGCCAATAGCTCTTCTATTGTAGTACATGAAGTCATACATATCATGGTAAAGGGAGGCCAACATCACTGGCCCCCATGCATATTGAGTCCTCTGGAAAAGCATCTTGTGCCATGCCAGCCCCCATCCTTGACTGAATCCCCTGCTCTGTCAATCTGGGGCAACCAAACCTAAAATCACTATAGCAATGATCAATCTAAAGGTCGACGAGTGACCTCTGTACAACTCTAGGTCAATCTGAGAGTTGACAAAGACAACGGTCTCCTATTCAAGAACCTCATGACAGACGTCATATCCTGCATTAGTGTCATAAATAACCTACTCTCCATGTATGGGCAATCAAAAAATCCACCATACATCCTCTAGCGTCATTGTCACCTTGCCAATGGGTAAGTGGAATGATGAGGTCTCACTATGCCATCACTCGCATAGTACTGTCATCATCACCAAATGGGTCCACACAACGGGCATATATGCAACGTATCACAATTCGATCTCCCCAAGGTGCTCCTGTCAAAGCTCAGATAAATCATCAAGTCTGGATAAAACAGAGGGCCAATGCTCATGGGAGATCAAAGGCTGGATAACCTCCTACACCCAAGAAGCGCATGATGTCAAATTTTGTTAAAATTGGCAAAATTTTGGAGTTTTTATGCCCCAAATGACAAAAGCATCACTATTTACGAAAGCGCCGCTATAATCTAAATTCCAAATAGCGATGTTGTATACCTTTAAATTCTAAATCATGACTAGCGTCGTTCATCACACATGTGTTGCCATTTACAATTTGAAAACCCTAAATCTAAATTGCAAATTGGGAAAGTGTGTCACTATTTACACCCACACCACAATTTGAAATCTAGAAACCCTAATTTAAAATCACGAAGTGTGTCGCTCATTACAATAATGTCGCTAAAAATGAAAATAGCGTTTCCGATTCTCAAAATGGTGTTGCAATATAGCGACGCTGCCCTAACCTAAATTTCAAATTACAATAAATGCACTCAAAAGTCAAAATACAAGCCAAGTTTTGAATCACATACCATTGGTCCTGCACCTGGAGGCCTCTGGTACTCTCGAACTCGATCAGAAATGTGTTGTGGGAGCACTCGTTGCGCCATTTCGTCAAGAGGTCAGAGCTCAAAATGCAAGAATTCTCTAAGATGTGAATGCACAAATGAATTGAAAGTGACCCTTCATCACCTATTTAAGCCTAAAAATTAGGGTTTTTTGCCTAATTTAATCATGTAGATGGGGTTTTTCACCAATTTCACCAATCTTGCCAAACGAGGCTTATTTAGCACCATTTTTTTGCATTTTTGGCATTTTTTGCATCCTAGAGCCTTTTCAGGCCCTTGAGGCAATATTTTACCTTTGTCGAGAAATCAACCCAAAATTCCAAATTTTTGCTTGATTTCTCAAGGGGACATGGAACCAGCTTATTCCTTCCACTAGGGAAACAGTGGGGCATCCAAAAAAAATTAAAAATTATTTTTTGATTTAAGCAGCATTTTTTAATGCGAAAAGGCGTCAGCCTTTGAACCAATGTAATAGGTACCTCACTTCAAAGAGGGGAAAAATGTAGACAATTAAAAACATCCTTAATAATATCATGTACTCCAATCAGATATACTACCATCATTTCATCCTAAAACTCCTCCTCTTTTCGCTTAATTGATTAAATTTTCCTAGCTATTTAATTAATTATGTCATTTTCACCTATTAACCTAATTAATCTAATCAGGTTAATTCACCCCTTTCATGCTAACATTTCACCCTATTAAATTAAATACATCAAGTAATTTAATTTAAATCCCTAAGTCTTCTTATTTAACTAAATAACCCTACATTATTTAATTAAATATCATTCCACTTTATTTAATGAATATCATGAAGTTCCCCTAATTGCATAATTAAACCTTTGTTTAATTATCAATTACTAATAAATCTAATCCCTCCACTTGCAAGGGAATATTCCTCCTTTACGCATTCCTCCAAAAGGAATATTCCTATGGAATATTCCTTCCCCTTTTTGCACATTAAAACTTTGTTTTAATTTGCTAAATATCTAATTTTCCCTCACCCATGAGAATATTCCAAAGAATATCCTCTCCTCACTCATTTGAAAAAAGGGAATATTCTTCTTCCTAACAAACTTACAAGACTTCTTGTGCAAGTTTTGAGTGTGTTTGTTTGGAAGAATATGGGCCCTTGATTCTTTCTTTGATCCATGTGATCATTGATTCTCATCTGTTGACGAGAATCCATGATCCATGTTTCATCTTTCCTCCATCCTTGACCATTGATTAACCTTTTTAATCTCAACCCTTCATTTCTCATTTGTCCTCCTATAAATAGATCACTATTTGGAGACAAATGGATCCATCTTTTAAGAGCAAACTCATGATGTTAAAATCACTTGCACTTGCACTCATATTTGGCACTTATTTAGCATATTTGTAGTTTAATTTCTTGCAACAATAGCTTAGCTTTCATTAATGGTTTCCATGGTAACATATATGCATACATTTAGCTTATTTGGTAATTAGGGTTTCAATATTTTTAGCTTAAAATCCATTTAGATTAGCTTTGCATACATCCATATCAATCGTCTTAGTCTACGTCATGTTAAAATAACTTGCATCATGTTAATTTAGCTTCAAATCATGTTTCATCACACATATATCATCGGTTTTGTCGATTCTCTTCAATAGAATCGATCAAAACAAGCTTATTATCCACAGGATTGGGAAAGGGTCACCATTCCTCATCAATGTGACACCACTCCCCCAATAGGATAAGTTTCAATAGATTAGAATAGGTGTTTCTAAAGATTTCATAGTTTAATATGCTAAGTTTTAATGGATTCCTAGTCTAGTTTTCATTGATTGATCTTATTGGACTGATGTTTAGTGGCACAATTACACTTTGAATCCTCATGGATCAAGTATAGTTGGCTCATACTTATCTGTCGGTCACACTCCCACCATCAATATAAATATTAAATAAAGAGCTTCCTCATGTGAAGAACCAAGCTCTTCAAAATGTCTCTCTATTTCAAACTCATTTGAGTAGTCAATTGTATCATATGTGCTACTAAAATCAAACCTATGACACATATCTTCTTCTTGAATCACTAATATAGAAATTCTTAGTGACCCAATTGAATAAAAATCTACATGAGTAAGACAATAAGTGCTACAAAAAATAAATAGACCTTGGCATATGCATCTACATGATCATAATATTCACAACCATCTAGGTAAAGGTCTTTAAATTGAAAATCACTTACTACACTAAAATTTGTTTCAACTATTTTGTCATTGCACCCACATCCAAGTTATTTCCATGCAAATAAATACTAGTAACTTTAATATCAAAATTAGAGATAGAGGAGGGTAATATATCAAACAAGAAACCAATTTATTTTTCATCCTTTACATCATCAACATGTGTGCACTCCACATAATTCATCTCAAGAACTAATCCACTTGATTATTACCTCATTGGAATGTATCATTCTTGTCCATACATTAATATTCTAGTGTTAGGGGTTGAACTAATTGTGCCTCATCATTCAAAATTTCTCATTTTGGAAAGTCATGTTCATGAGCTACTAACACCTCTTTCTTCATCACTACCCACCTTTGCATAAAAAAAATTATTTTCTCTATCACCTTCATCATTCAAAATTTCTCATTTTGGAAATTCATGTTCATGAGCTACTAACACCTCTTTCTTCATCACTACCCACCTTTGCATAAAAAAAATCATTTTCTCTATCACCTTCTTCATAACATTATTTTTCCTCATCTTATCCTATTCTTGTAGTGATTTTTATTGATTCCTATATAAAAATAACTCAATCTAGCAACATTTTCATTATTTAGTGTAGCCACATGTTCATCTTTCAATTGACATTCATTTCTAGCTTACAATACTATTATATTTGTATGATTTTTCATGTCTTCACATGGTGGATTGGACTTTTTGGATGAATAGATGAGTTCCCTAAGATATTTCTTGTTGTGAGTGGGAAACTCATATTGCATTGTATCAACATAATGATCATCATTAAACTTTGGATCAGCTATATCATAATCACTATACTCATCTTTGTTAGTGTAAATAGTGTCTTTATCCATCTAGATAGGATATCACCTTTTTTATGATTGACCTGTTCACACTTATAGCTTAAATTTACTTAGGTTTATTATGATTTTGTCTCACTTCATAGTATTGAGGCATGTTTCCTCATCACTTGAGACACCTATTGTATACATACTTGCCACTTGCTCACACACTTGTCAAGCGAGATCACAAGTGTTGCACATTTGGAGGGCAGTCAATAATTGTCTCCTACCTTCTCACCTCATTCACCCTTGTTACACCATGTTTCTTGGTTACCGGGTTACTTTTACCTTGTAAGTAAATATGATGATAAATGTTTATCAAAACTTTAATATGTTCAATAGGAGAATGGAATACTGAAATATGCATTGAGATGTTATTGTTTTAGAATGAATGATTATGTTTTATATTGATGAAAAATATAATGAATGCATATGAATTGTAATATGATTACTTGAATGCTTGGATGATGCTAATGGATTTTATGTGAATGGATAACTACCTATGTAATGTACTAAGTTGAATGCAGGAACAAGTTCGAACCTTCAGAAGAGAGGGGAAGTATCACTCAGGAGAGGAGCTTGTTCTAGTAACCCTAAGGATCCCAACTGAGCATACACACACTCACACCCTAGTTGGTCAAATAGAGTCAAGATAGATTGGGAATTGGTAATTAAAACCTTTGGTCTTAGTCTTTAGGGGATGATTGAAATATTTGAGCAAATATCTTTAGTTTCTTTGCTTGTTTGATCGAGTTATCATGGTTGAATCTTTGAGTATTTAATATTTTCCACATAGTTATCTTTACGTTGATTCGTATGTACAATGAATGTATACATGTATATATGTATATATATAAATGACTCATGCATGAGAGCATAAGCATGTGCACATATATGTAAGTAGAAATACTTACGAGCATACATACATGGAAATTGGTTATATATGTGTCTGTGTATACATATATACACTTAATGTGTATGTCTATCAGCGAACATATGTATATATTTATGTTGATAAAGGATAGTAAACATGATACATATATGTATATATGTATTTATTAAAATGTATGAATATATGTATGAATCGATAATGTATACATATGTATAGAAATATATAATAATATACACACACACACTTGTTAACATATATATATATATATATATATATGTTTATATATATATATAAACATATATGTGTTAACAAGTATATATATATATATCGAAACCAATAATTTACAAATATGTGTTAACAAGTATATATATATATATATATATATATATATATACTTGTTAACACATATTTGTGTGGCAATTATTGGTTTCGACATATATAAATATATATATATATATATATTGGAAAATAATGATTCGTTAAATGTTTTTATACATATATAATGTTATATTTGATATCAATGAATGATTTCATGTGTGTGTATATATATATATATATTATAATAGTAACATTATAATAAATATATATATTATTATATATAATATGGAATGCATTCTAAAATCATTTACAATTAAATATGGTGCAAGGAATATAGGAAAAGCACTGCAAATAAGAATGAACCTTAGCACATATTATGCACATAAAGTAAGGAAGAAGCATATTATATGCTACAATTGAATTAAGGGAGGCATGTGATTATTAAAGCCATCCAAGACTAAACTGCTACCATGAGATGAGTGATATGACTGTGCTTTTATGAAAGCACATAAATCCAGCATTGATATGAATTTGACCAATGTTTAAACCACGTTTTGAAGGCAATACAAAGTAAGTAAATGTGCATAAAAGAGATTAAGTTGTTGTTAGTAGAGAAGCCAACGTGTTTCCTTAGAAAGCAACAAAGGCATACAGAGTTAGCACTTAAATGACTAAGGCGCATAGGAAACACATGGTGCAGCCTTTAAAGGAGTAATAACTAGTGCATAAAGGATGAGAGACCAAGTCAAACCACTATATGTGACACATATGCGTTATACACTATTGTGCAAACATTTGAATGAGAAGTTAATACTATTTTAAAGGCCCTGTGAATCATTCAAACCCATGCTATAAACTTGGGTGCCAACATATGAATATGGCACCATATTGCAAGTGTTTGGAGTGCTTAAGAGGTCTTCAAAATGTGCATAAGTTTGTAAATAGCCTTAAGACTCGGTCAAGAGTAAACTTGGAAGCATTTTGTGAAGGAATTTGAATTAGGAAACTTATTTTCAGCTTGATGTCCCTTATAACAATTTGACTTAGCCATTTGAAGGGTGAGGAATGTTATGTGTTGCAAACCTGTAAATTAGTTTGATGATTCATTGCATGAGGATAGAAAGGTGGTAGAAGTATTAGCTTGTTTGTAGCCCTTTGGTTGCTCACATTTTAGTATATATAGAGGTGCTCATTCTACCATTTGCTACACTTATCAATTCGATTATCTTGATATTATTCTATTGTGATTTTTGAGTTAATGAGTTGAGAGTTTTTGAGGTTGAGAGTAGCTTTGTTATTTTCTATATGTGATCATTGAGAGAATTGGTGAGAGGTTAGAGTGGGAATTAAGTTGATATTAGAGGAAGTAGCAAGCAGGCTTGAGGTATTGAGCTAGGAAGGGAGATTAATCAATTGGAGATTTTATACAAGCATGCTAGTTTCTATACCTTTGTCATTTATGTTGGAAAGGTTAAATATTTTTTCTTATTATATTAGAAAGATTAAATAGTTATGATTACTACGTTGGAAAGGAATGGTTTAGAGTATTTTGAGATGCTTGTTTATGTTTGCATGTTCCATGGTTGATTATAATGTTGATGAAACCTTTCATTTTGACATATTTATATAGATATGTATGTACCCTATATATGGGAATTTGTATGAATGTGAAGTATTGATACTATACGTAGTCGTCAACACTATAAGTAGTTTATCTATACTAGACATATCATTTTCAATAGGAAGTGACATCATGAAAACCATATTGATAATCTATACTTGATTGATCGCTTCATCATTTTTAAAATTTTGATTGAAACCCTGGGTTGAGAATAACCTATTGGGTTGGGATATTTACTTGATTATTAATTGAAACCCTAGGTTGAGAATAACCTATTGGGGTGGGATGTTTAATTGATTATTGATTGAAAACCCTAGGTTGAGATTAACCTATTTGGTTGGGTTGTCTATTTTGATCATTGATTGAAGCAAATAGGTTGGGATTCACCTATATGAATTGATTGATCATTTGACTATTGATATATATTTGATTGAGCTCATTTATTGTTGAAGTTTATACTTTTGATGGGATTCGTTTATCGTTGAGATATAATTTTGAATGGAGACATTTATTGTTGATATTATACTTTTTGAAATAGATTCATATGATGTTGTGTCATTATGAATATAATATGGTTAATTAGGTTATTCCTAGGGTTGGGATAATCCATGGGAAAGGAGATAACCTATGTATTTTAAGATACTTTGTAGCTATGTCAATTATATATGAGTTAATGGGAAGGTTATTCTTGGGGTTAAGATAACCCACAGTAAAGGGGATAACCTTAGAATATAATACTAATGGTCACTATAAATCGAACAATTATAGTGGTGAATATAGATGACCCTCACTCGAACCAATGGGCGTTGAATCTTTGGCCAAAGTAGTGTAGGTAGCCACTGTCTACACTATCAATTCATTGTGTGATCCAAGTACATACTAGACTAAGAATATCATAGAAATAGAGGTAGACTTTATGGTAAGCTCTTGATATGTAGGACACATCACTATGCTCAGGAAAGGCTATTTGAAGTATGAGGCTACCAAACCAATCTCTTTGTCAAAGGGAGGGACATCTCACAAAGTTTGGTAGATGTGCGAGGGACCACAATAAGTCCATGGTTGGCAGAAAAGCATTTGAGTGATGCTTCTCCTCATGCAATTGGTGGCCAAGATTTGGAAGGAGGACTTTATGGACCATTTGGTATTTCTAATTCAAGAATTGAAGATGTAAGCGCCAGTATTGGGGACAACTAGAAGGTATGCACCAAGGAAAGGGGACATCTAGAATGCATGCACCAATGTTGGGACATTTGTAATAGTTTGTATTTTTAGTTCATGTCAACTTGTTGAAGCTACATATATAATTATGTATCCATCTATATGGAAGTTGTAAATGAGAAATTTATCTTGAATATATTTATGTAAGTGAAATCATACTTATATTATTGAAAATATTCTTTGAATAGGCAATGGAAAATTTTGGATAGGTTATGTTTCAAATGGTGCATATACTATGGAAATGAAAATAAAAAAAATATTTCTCATTAGATTTGATGCATAAACTATTCACTTGTACATAAAACATAGAAAAATTACTATAAAGGACATTGGGAATATTACACATGGTATCAGAGCTACCAAGTTTAGCTTTGGAACCTATGAGCTCATTATGTAAGTGATGTGTAAACCCTATCAGAACATAATGGTTGAAAAGAGGAAAAATAAAAAAGAAGAAACAAAAAGGGAAGTTAAGATTCCTAAAAACTTGTTTAAGTTTGGGACTAGAGGAAAGAATCATCTCTAGATTTTAAAAATCCTAAACCAAAAACTCATTAAGATATACCTTTGGACTATGGAAGAATATGCAACCCAGTTCAGTAGGAAGGTTATGGAGGACTACTAATGAGTACTCTCACCTTGCGAAATAGTTTAAATGACTATGAGGGATAGAAAGAATTGAATTGATCCCCCTTATTGACAACAAACTATAAATATGAAGAGTTAGTAACTCAGAATAAGGGTAGATACTTGAATGGTCAGCAAAATAATCAACCTACGAAGAATAAAAGTTGATATGAATCCACCAATCAAAATAGGAAAGGTCAATTTGGAGTTCTGATTAAAATGGAGAAAAGAAACAAGCAACCTTAGAGTGTCTAATGTTATGAGAAAATGGAATTACCAAGAATTTGAACAAAATTACTATGAAAAAATGATTGCAAGGAAAAAACTTGAGAAAGAAAATTAAACAATTCGGGCAAAGGGCTTAGTTGAAGCATAGTTTGGTTGAAGTTTGAATTGAACTTACCAACTTGTCAACAAAATTAAACTTATGTTTAGATCCTTAAGTGATCATATGAAGATGTTCCAATGACAAATTGAATATGGTTAAAAGGCTATTAATGTACATGGAAAGGAGAATTGAGATGAAACATTAGAGTGCCTCTTAGCTTGTAATTTTTTTTTATTATTCATTAGATCTCATTAATGGGGATTCAACTGTTGATTCTGAGAGATTAGAAGGCGATGATGAATCCAATTTTGGAAACGAAAAATTACATTCAAGGCATACCATAGTGGGTAAGAGAGGCAAGTAATAGTCAATTAACTATCAAAATCCAACAACAAGAAATGATAAATCAATTCAATTTGGAGAGAGCGTATGGTTGTTAAGAGTCCAACTTTAGATGATCTAATGTATTGGAAACACTAAGGGGGAAACAGGGAGAGTAGATGTACTCGGATAAGTACCATTTCAACAAGGTTTAATGTTGTATCTCCATTAGGAGAAAACTTTAAATTGAAGTCTTGAACTCAATGACCACAACAAGGTTGGTAAAGTTAAGAGGTTAAGGTATTGGAATTATTGAAGAAAGGTAATGCAAAGGTCAAGGCCTATGACCAATAGGAAATAAATATTTACAACACAATTTTATATGTATTTGTTTTGGAAGATCAATTGATACTTTGGAAAGATAAGTAGTATGTTTAATACATAAGGAAAGATTATCACCTATACAATCAAAAAGGGAAGATTTATGTACCCATGATTGTGAGTTATAGAGAAAACGTTCATGCTTGGAAACTAGGTATGAAATAAAAGTTGATATCTTTTGGAAGATAATATCAACCAACATGATGTAATGAGAATTTTTACTCAAACTAATATAAAATGCTCATCGAAATAAATAGATTGAGCTGAAAATATGATTACAACTTTGGAAAAGATTAAAGGACGAAAGGAATCCATGGTATGGATGACCTAGGATGAAGGAGTTTTATCTCCACAAAAATATCTAATCCTTATAATTTGAGAATCATATGTGGCATAAGTCAATGGAAGAGGTTTCACTTAGTCGGGATGGACTATTATGAATAAAAAAGAACCTATGTACCAGAATTTTGGGAAATTAAGGTATAAGATGAGGTAAATTGATGTCATATTCAGAACATTGGAATGAAAAAATTATTTGGCTGATGTGGAACCACTATAAACTAGAATGGGATAGAGTAAGATGTTGCAAGTTGTGACAAGATGTTGTCATCGGTAGGACTTGTATACTCCCAGGGAATTCTAGAGAGGAAGTGGTAGATCATAAAAATAGTTTGATCTTTCTATGTCAATAGAACTGACATAATATTATGGTGGATAGACTCACCAAGATAACCAATTTTTATTATGAAATTTGATTTATAGGATATCAGTCCTCAACAACAAATGGTGTAAAGCAGTTGCTTAATATTCCTAAAAAGGTTATCTTAGATGGGAACAAGAAAGTAATGTTAAGGTTTTAGGTAAACCATTATTATCTTGTGAAAAATTCAATTGAATGAATGCTCAATTCATTACTTTAAGTTAGCCAGTTAGGTAAAAGGGATAAACCAAATCTTGGAGGATTTATGGAAAACTTTATTATGATAAATTTCTACCAATGAAATTTGGCCCATTATATGGAAAGAAGGGTTGAATTCCTAAAAGCTAGGAGAAGCCAGGGAATAGGATTAACCTTAGACTAGAAAGGTTTTCAAAATGGAATAAGAGATTGAAATGATCAAGGAAAACTTGGTTGATACAAAGCATGAGTCATGAAGTAGTATTACTGATAGGTGTCTAAGAGTAGTGTTATGCTCAAGATGGATAGTAGTCAAGAGGAATACTATTATGCTTAAGATTAATGTTTATGTTAGTGATGGATTGTCTCAACTTCTAAGTTGTCTAAAGGTGTAAAGATCAAAGGCAAGGATGGGACCGATCATGTAGTGCAAAATACATCAACATTCATTTTCCATTTGGATTACACTAAGGATAATTGTATTAGCCAAGGAGAACGTGATTTTCCAGTCACTATGGTATAGGTGTCATATAGGATACAACCACTATTGTACTTATGAAGTACAAAGGAGTTATATAATTATGATGTATAGTTCTTTAAAGGAAGGTATGCATGAGCACACAAGATTCTCCTCGAATGTTAGCATAGTTACTCAATGCAAGGTCTAGGAAGGATGGAAAAGATTGCAAAGGGTCGTGCTATGAGGGAAGAATATTTGGATATTTATGATAATTTACTTATTTCCTAAAAAATTCAAAAAGTGGAAAGTAAAACCTTTATTTGACTTTATTTGTATGCTTATTACTTTAAATCATCGGGGATGATGATTCACAAGGGGGGAAGTATGTTACACCCCATTTCTTCGTTACCGGGTCACTTTTACCTTGTAAGTAAATATAATGATAAATGTTTATCAAAAATTTAATATGTTCAATAGGAGAATGAAATACTGAAATATGTATTAAGATGTTATTGTTTTTGAAGGAATGATTATGTTTTATATTGATGGAAATTACCATGAATGTATACGAATTGCAATATGATTACTTGAATGCTTGGATGATACAAATTGCAATATGATTACTTGAATGCTTAGATGATGCAAATGATTTATGTTGCTAATGGATTTTATGTGAATGTCTAACTACCTATGTGATGTACTAAGCTAAATGCAGGAATAGATTCAAACCCTCATAAGAGAGGGGAAGTATCACTCAAGAGAGGAGCTTGGTCTGGTAACCCTAATGAGCCCAACTGGGTATACACACACTCACACCCTAGTTAGTCAAATAGAGTCAAGATAGATTGGGAATTTGTAAGTAAAACCTTTGGTCTTAGTCTTTGGGGGATGATTGAAATATTTGAGCAAATGTCTTTGGTTTCTTTGATTGTTTGATTGAGTTATCATAGTTGAATATTTGAGTATTTAATATTTTCCACATAGTTATCTTTACATTGACTCGTATGTACAATAAATGTATACATGTATATATATAAATGACTTGTGCATGAGAGCATAAGTACGTGCACATATATGTAAGTAGAAATACTTACGAGCATACATACACAGAAATTGGTTATATATATATATATGTGTGTGTGTGTGTGTGTGTGTGTGTGTGTGTGTGTGTATACATATATGCCTTTAATGTGTATGTCTATCAATGAAGATATGTATGTATTTGTGTAAAGGATAGTAAACATGATATATATGTATATATGTATTTACTAAAATGTATGAATAGATAATGTATACATAAGTATAGACATATATAATAATATACACATATATGTTGATATATATATACTTGTTAACACATATTTATGTGGTAATTATTAGTTTTGACAAACACACACACACACACACACACACACACACACATATATAATGTTATATTTGATATCAATATGATTTTGTGTATATATATATTATAATGGTAACATTATAATAAATATATATATTATTATTATATATATAATATGGAATGCATTGTAAAATTATTTACAAGTAAATATTGCACGAGCAATATAGGAAAAGCACTGCAAATAAGAATGGAACATTAACACATATTATGTGCATAAAGTAAATATTAAATGATGCGCTTGAATTAAGGGAGGTGCGGGCTTATTAAAGCCATCTAATATACATTTAATATTATATAAAATGAGATTAAACATGTGAGAGTCTAAGACTAAAGCACTGCCATGAGAAGAAGTGATATGACTGTGCTCTTATGATAACACATAAAGCCAGCATTGATATGACTTTGACCAACATTTAAACCATGTTTTGAAGGCAATACAAAGTAAGTAAATGTGCATAAAAGATATTAAAATGTTGTTTGTAGAGAAGCCCACACACTTCCTTAGAAAGCAACAAAGGCATATATAGTTAGCACTTAAATGTCTGAGGCGCATAGGAAACACATGGAACAACCTTTAAATGAGTAATAACTAGTGCATAAAGTATGAGAGACCAAGTCAAACCACTGTGTAAACATTTGAATGAGAAGTTAATACTGTTTTAAAGGCCATGTGAATTAGTCAAAGTCGTGCTATAAACTTGGGCACCAACATATGAATGTGGCGCCATATTACAAGTGTTTGGAATGCTTAAGAGGTCTTCAAAATGTGCATATTTCTGTAAATAGCCTTAAGAATCAGTCAAGAGTAAAATTGGTGGCATTTTGTGAAGGAATTTGAATTAGGAAACTTGTTTTGAGCTTGTTGTCCCTTATAACAAGTCAACCCAACCATTTGAAAGGTGAGACTGTTATGTGTTGCAAACCTGTAAGTTAGTTTAATGAGTCGTTGTGTGAGGATAGAAAGGTGCTAGAAATATTAGCTTGTTTGTAGCATTTGGTTGCTCACATTTTAGTATATATAGAGTTGATCATTATACCATTTGCTACACTCATCAATATGATTATCTTGATGTTATTCTACTATGATTTTTGAGTTAGTGAGTTGAGAGCTTGTGAGGTTGAGAGTAGCTTTCCTATTTTCATATGTGATAATTGAGAGAATTGGTGAGAGGTTAGAGTGGGAATTAATTTGATCTTAGAGGAAGTAGCAAGCGAGCTTGAGGTATTGAGTTAGGAAGGGAGATTAATCAACTAGAGCTTTTATACAAGCATGCTAGTTTATATACCTTTTCTATTTATGTTGGAAAGGTTAAATAGTTTTGATTACTATATTAGAAAGATTAAATAGTTATGATTACTACATTGGAAAGGAATGGTTTAGAGTATGTCGAGATGATTTTTTATGCTTGCATGTTCCATGGTTGATTATTATTCTGATGAAACATTTTTATTTTTTTTGATACGCAAGGTAGTTTTATAGATATATTGAAATTGAAGAAAAACAAACGTCTGCAACGCAGGAGAGTCCAACCAGGGCACACAGCCAAACAAAACACCCACCCAACCGGGACACGAATTCGCAATTTCAACAGTCCCAATACAAGCAACAAAAAACCAACCGTGATAACCATTAGAACAGAGAGAGGGTCGAGGGCCGACCCACGACCAACTTAAGATAAAATTCACAAGAAGATATGTGCAGGAGTCCACCAGAAATGACAAAAAATAACAACAAAACTTAAAATATTCAAACACAAAGGCCAACCCTCACATGAAACCATTGATTTCGGCGAAACTTACAAAACCTTCCAACCACTCCATTCCCTCCACCGACACCATCTTCAGCTTTCGCTTCAAGAAATCCACAGCCACATCCGCAATCTTTTTGTGCCTCGACAAAGCAGGCCCTTTGAGGTCTAAGAGAAAAGGATAAACTTTAACATCGTCCTCTGTATCCCATAGGAGAGCCAAGTCAGTCGGGCGCAGAATGCCTTTGCCTAAGAAGGCCGCCTTCATTGTTTCCTCAAGTCCACCAAGCAAGTCGTCACGGAACAAGCGCACCATCATCTCCATAGCCACCGCCTTCGAGGTCTCCAAGTCCAGAAGCACTGCAAGAAACCGAGAGGAGATATGGGCATTATCTCTGGCATATTCCTTTCTTTCGAGATGTTCTTTACCAAGGATCATTTTGACTGCAACCAACGACACTAGATCATCCTCGGACAGAATTCTCTTAAGTCTCTGGTCCGTAACTTCTCGAAAGGCAATCTGCCTCTCCGTAGCCACCAGAGAGACTGGTGTGTCGACCCCAAAGCATTCCAAGCCTTCCGCCGAAATGTGGATGGTGAATTTTGACTTTGTTGTCTGCGCCATTTGTAGAACATTGACAGTCATTCCCTGCACAGAAACAAAAAACAATGCCAAATTCTAAAGACAAAGCATTAAAAATGAATTCAACAAATCCATTAATAGACCCGTGAGAGGATCAGTCAGGCCTCCGCACACGAAACTGAATAATGGCGGACCGATCATCTCATCCTTGCTCTGAAGATTTGCTACGGGCATAGTCCTTCCGCCTAAAAACCATAATCACTTCGAATGAAATGAGACGCCACCTGACCTTTTAGCAGTCATTTCAATGATTGTTGTACCCAACGTGTCGCATAGACAGCGCCTTGAATGCATAGCCATACATTCCCCCTGCCGAACACCATAGACTCTGCGATTTTCAAGAGCAAAGCACTTTTAAATAAGCCAACTCCTCCCCACGGCAATTTAGAAAGGCCAAAGAATGACATGGCACTGCCACCTCCGCTAGAACCAAAATCGTCCCAAAGCCACCTCATGCCCACCCAGGAATTCGAGTGGCAAAAATAGGGGCAGGGGGGAGCCCACCCAACCGCCCACTGGAGGATGTTATAGATGACATTCTTTGAAACCGGGTCCAGTTACTCCCAAATTGGATAAAAGGTCAGCATCCGTGTTTCCTTCCCTTAAAGTATGATTTAGCATTACTTGCTCAAAGCTGTCAAGTAGCTCAATTGCCACCTCCAAATATACACCTAGTTTCCAATTGTGAAGATGTCTTGTCCTTAGAGCATTAATAACTAGTGTTGAATCACCTTCAATAACCAAATTTTTGATTTCTAATTCTTTGCTGAGTTTAAGTCCAAGCACAAGAGCTTGAAACTTAGCAACATTGTTCGTACCATCTGCGAGAGGTTGGGAAAGTTTACCCAGAACCGTGCCTATGTTGGTTCTGATTATGCAACCAACACCGGACGGACCCGGATTCCCTTTTGAGGCACCATCGAAGTTTAATTTGGCCCGCCCAGCTCCGGGGGAAGCCACTGCGTATTTTTGCGTTGTTCTGCAAAGGCAGCATTTCCTAAACAAGCCACAAGAGGGGATTTGATTCCAAACCATTGTTTCATGATCCAGGCATCCCATTTGGTAAAATTGGATTTCTTTTGTTTCACCAGCAGCTGAGAGTTAAAAAGTTCAACAATGCATGCCTCCACCTTGCACTGTAACCTTGGGATCGATAATTCTTTATCTTGAAATAAACGTTTGTTTCTCTCCTTCCATACTTTCCAAATTAGAATTGAGGGACTCATTTTCCATAGGTCTCCAAAGATGGAGCTATGCTCGCTGCTTGGCCAAGAGTTTAGGCATTCAAGCAAAGTGTTGGGAAAAATAGTTATCCACTTCAATTTTGTGCACAACCAACACCACATTTGATATGTGAATTTGCAGTTTATAAGTAAGTGGTTCACATTTTCTTCAGCTTCTTTACACAAGGGGCATCTGGTTGGGCCAAGATAACCTAATTTAGAAAACCTATCTCCTGTCAGAATTCTACCTTGAGCAGCGGCCCATGTGAAAATCCTAGCTTTCGGTAAGCAAACCTTGTTCCAACACAGATTTCGAGGCAACACCGAAATAAATTCATGAGAAGTTAACATGTTATATCCTATTTTGGATGAATAAGCTCCATTTGGAGCAGCATCCCACCAGATTCTGTCTTCCCCTTTTCTAGCCCAGATCCTACAAGTATCCATCACTCGCTCAAAAAGATCCATTTCATGGCTTCCCAAATTCAAGCACCTCACCGACTTCCACTTTAAATAACTAACCTCTGAAGATGCCTCGAAATCAATGTAATCCCTGACTTTCGAGCCCTAGATTTGCTTAGTCTTCTCCATTATGTTAGAGAGTTCAGGCATATTTGCTAATACTGAGTGACCTTCCCATGAATCATCCCAGAAAGAAGCCTCCTTTCCATCCTTCACCTCCCATGTAATGAAATATGTTATTAGTTCTCTATAATTTTTGATGAAGTTCCAGATCTAGGACCCAGATGGAAGTGTTTTTGCAGAAAGAAAGTAATATGGATCTGGTTCCAGATATTTTTCTTTGACGATCTTGACCCATTTAAGATCTGGCCGAGAGTGGATTGTCCAAGCCAGTTTTGCCCCCAACGCCTTATTTTGCTTTAGAACGTTTCTCAGCCCAGTCCCATCATTCTCCCTCTTCTCACAAACCTTTTGCCAGTTAATAAGGGGAATTTTATTTTGTTCGGAACTGCCTTTCCAAAAGAAGTCCCTCATGACCTTATTTAGATCTTTGCTCACTCCGCTAGTTAACTAGAGACAAGACATCATATATATTGGAAGAGCTGAAATAACTGATTTCAACAAAGTTAGTCTCCCAGCCCAGGAGAGCCATCTGTTTTTCCATGAAGTAATTCGGTCCTTACATCTGCTCACCATTGAGCTCCATGCACTGTTACTTTTGGTGCCTTTGTCCAATGGGAGTCCTAGAAATTTGCAAGGCAATTGCCCCATTTTGAAGCCTAAAATTCTCAAAATTTGAACCTCACTAGGGCAGTTTGCATTGAAGAAAAAAATCTCTGATTTGGCCTTACTTCTTGACCTGAAGCCCTAGAATAATCTTCGAGCATTTTTTTAAACCTTTGAGCCTCCCTTGCCGTTGCTTCACCGAACAACATTGTATCATCTGCAAATTGTTGATGTGTGATGTTGGGTAGGCTGCTAGTGACTTGCAAACCTTGAATCCACCTAGACCGCCTTGTATTTTCAATCGATCTCCCTAATGCTTCTACCATTATTATGAACAAGAACGGGGATAAAGGATCCCCCTACCTCAGCCCTCTTGAAGCTGTGAAATAACCCTCTGGAGAACCATTTACCAGTATTGAAAAATGCGGGCAAGCCACCCAACCAAAGATCCAATCTAACCATTCCTTCTGAAAGCCGAAAGCTTCCATTACTTTGAAAAGAAATCTCCAGTTCACTCTATCGTACGCTTTTTTGATGTCAAGTTTCAACAACATGGCTGATTTGTTCAATTTTTGAATTGAATGAATGACTTCTTGAGCAATGATCACCCCATCTAGGATAGAGCACCCTGGAACAAAACCTGTTTGTTCCTCAGAGATAATTGTAGGAAGGATTTTCTTCAGCCTGTTAGCTACAACTTTGGCCAATAATTTGTAGATTGTGTTACATAGCGAAATTGGACGGAAGTCTTCCCACCTGTTAGGTTTCTCTTTTTTTGGGATGAGAGCAATTAAGGTATTATTCGCTTCCTTAAGAACCCTTCTATTTAGCCTAGAATCTTCAATGGCTTCCCAAACATCCTTTCCCAAAAAGTGCCAACACTTCTGAAAGAAACCGGCCAGGAACCCATCTGGTCCAGGAGCCTTTTTTGGCTGCATCCCAAAAATTGCCTCTTTTACTTCCTCTTCTGAGAATTTTGCATTCAATGCTTGCATTTGAGTTGGAGAGATCAGTTTCGGTATGAATTGTAGGGAGGCATTCTGAACTTGCCAATTTGAACCTTCCCAGTCATTGAGAAGATTCTGAAAAAAAGAGACCGTAGACTCCTTGATTTCCGATGCATCTTCCAACAATCTGCCATCTCCGTCATTCAAACATGTTATTCTATTGAGTTCCCTCCTTGCTTTTGTGGAGTTGTGAAAGAACTTTGAATTTCTATCCCCTGTTTCTAACTAGACTTCTCTGGATTTTTGTCTCCAAAAGATTTCTTCTTTGGCCAAGATATCGTTCAAATTTTTGGTTAATGCTTTTTCTTTCAAATAGCACGCTTCATTCATCCCACAATTCATAATTTCATCTGCTAAGGATTCTAGTTCTTCCTCTGTCTGCGCTTTCTCTTTGAAAATGTTCTTAAAGCTCTCTTTGTTCCATTGTTTAAGATGTTGCTTCAGGTATTTTAACTTTGTGATTACATTGAATAAACATGAGCCCCTCGGAGAGCATTCCTTCCACCATTGTTCAAGTAAGTCCATCACACTGGGATCTTTAAGCCACATCATTTCGAATTTAAAATGGCATCTGATCGGACCCTTCTCCCCAACAATTTGCAGTTGAACTGGAAGATGATCAGAGCCAGTTCCAGAGTTTATCTTGCTCTCAAAAGAGAAGGGAAAGGAGCTCAAATTTCCTTTAAAGAAAAAATGATCTAATTTTTCCGCGATACTTCCAAACCCTTTCCTACGGTTTGTCCAAGTGAATAGACCATTTCCTATGGGAATTTCCAATAAAGAATTTCTCTCCACAAAGTTGCAGAAATCCTTTTGAGACTGTAAGACTTTTCCTAATCCCCCCTGCTTGTCCTCCTTTCTAAGAATGGCATTAAAGTCCCCACCTAGTATGCTAAAATCTTGGTGCAAATCGTGCAAGACACCATCTAGTTCATGCCATACTAATCTTTTCTGAATACACATCAAAGGGCCATACACATTTATTAAATTAAAATGAAGGTGCGAGGTTAAACTTCTTACCTTACACACCATCCAATGTCTGCTCAGATTCAAGGCCTCAAGAAAGACTATCTGAGGTTTCCATATAATCGGTAAACCTCCCGAAGCTCCTTTCACTTCCGAACCAAGCCATTTCCAAGACCTTAATTTCCTACCAAATTTCTCCAGATCAGTCCTATCTAATTTTGTTTCTTGAAGAAGGAAAATTTCGAATTGACACACTTCAATGTGGCGCCTGATTAGGTTCCACTTGTTAGGGGCATTTAAGTCCCTAACATTCCAGGTTAATATTTTCATTGCTGTTCAGGAAGGGCTCCACCCTTCCCTACTTTTATCATAGTGTCAATTTTTTGTTGGCCATTGGCTTCCCCATCCTGCTTTCTCTTCTCTTGATTAGGGATTCTACCCCTCTTTTTTTGATCCCCACAATCTGGAGTTAATTTGAAAATGTCCCTTCTATGAATTCCTAAACGAGATTTAGCTGCCTGCAATTCCTCTGTTAGCTTCCGCTTTCTGCCTGACTATGGACTTAACAACTCTGATGTGTCCTGGACATCTGTCTCCCAAATTTCCTCTATTCCGTCCAGATTGAAGCCATCCCCTAGCATTTCTGACTTTGTTTTAGCCGCCTCCGCTAATTCCACTAGTTCCTTCCTGACTTCAATCAGAGAGTCCAACTCTACATTCAGACCACAGTCCCCCATAAGTTCTAAAGTCTCAAAAAATTTATCATCTAACTCCTCAAACTGAACCTCCTTTTCCTTCTGATCTTCTAGAGTAATCTTTCTTCCTATTCTTCCCTCCATATAGGAAAGATTTGGAGTCCCATTTAATGAAACCCCACCCATAGGAACCATGTTGTCACTATTCACTTTTGGAGAGGCCCTAGAATCCTCTGATGGTGACTTCTCACGCCCTTGCTTTGGAGATTTTGGAGTATCAGAGATGCTTCTCACAGCCGCTCTAAGGTTCGCCGAAGGAGTCACCAGCATACTGGACTTCCCTGCCTCTTCACTATGGGTTCTACACCCTAGCGTGCGCACTAGGTTATTGCGCATTAAGGAGTCCCGCTCTAGTTTTTGAACCCATACCCCATAATCCGTTAATAGCTCAATCTCACTCCAAATCGTTCTATCCACATTGTTTTCCACACAAATGCACACATAGGTTTGATTCCTCTTTGCCAGTTTCCTTTCTTCTATGCAAACAAAGGTACCCAATTGATTTCCTATTTCCTAGAGAATGGAAGGAGCCCAGTATTCTTGTGGAAGATTTGGTAAGTTGTACCAATCTTGCTGAAATTCCATCACATGGGTTGAAGGGTCAAAACCCACTGTCCACTTTCTTAAATAAAAGCCACAGCCATCAAGAACCCAGACCCCTTTGACTATTTGATCTCTAATAATTCTGGATGGGCAAACGACTAAGAAGAAATCGTTTTGAAGCATTTTAAGCTGCAACTCAGCGCCCCAGCACTCTTTCCACCAACTCACTAAATAGTCCCAATTGAGATCCTTCCCAAACCATTTCCCAAGCAAACCTAAATGTTCTAACCTTAGAACCTCCGCTTGCAGTTTCGAAGAGTTGATAACTACTTTGGTTCTTCCACTTTTAGCTTCTTTGGGCGGGAAAGTTCCTTGCTTGTTCTTTTCTCCCTTTGATCTATCTTCCCAGACTTCCTCCCATACCTTGGCCAAAGAATTTTTTTTGCCATTCCACTCCTCCCTTCCCGTACCTGGCTTTAGGGTTTTTTCTCAAAGTTTGTCTGTCTGACCACGATAGAATATTTTGCCCCGATTTTTCTTCATTCTGAGGACGAGGTCTGCGAAAAGCTTTGTTTCTATAATGACCGTTCTTATTCCTGCCTCATGAAAAGCCAACATCTTTGTTCTAAAGATGCCCGTGACCCATGCCCACAGAAAAGCGATCGTGTGGAGCAAAATTTTGTGGTCGGGCCCAGCAGTCCTGCCTCCAAACATGTTCAAGGTCCCTAGACCTGTTCGCGTTGGGACCCTCACGACCACTGCCACCATTCTGATACTTTTCCGACCGTTGCTTACCGCCATGACCGTTGCAGAGCTCCATTGGACTCTTTTCAAAAAATCTATTCTGATGAAACATTTTGTTTTGACATATATTTATATAATATGTATGTACCCTAAATATGGAAATTTGTATGAATGTGAATTATTGATACTATACATAGTCGCCAACACTAGAAGTAGTTTGTCTATATTAGACATATCATCGTCGATAGGAAGTGATATCATGCAAACCATATTGATAATCTATACTTGATTGATCACTTTATCATTGTTTTACTTTTTATTGAAACCCTAGGTTGAGAATAACCTATTGGGTTGGGATATTTACTTAATTATTGATTGAAACCCTAGGTTGAGCTTAACCTATTTGGTTGGGTTGTTTATTTTGATCATTTATTGAAGCAAATAGGTTGGGATTAACTTATATGAACTAATTGATCATTTGATTATTGATTATATATTTGATTGAGGTCATTTATTATTGAATTTTATACTTTTGATTGAAGTCATATGTTAAAGAGATTATACTTTTGATCATATTCGTTTATTGTTGAGATATACTTTTGAATGGAAACATTTATTGTTGATATTATACTTTTTGAAATAGATTCATTTGATGTTGTGACATTATGAATACCATATGGTTAATTAGGTTATTCCTAGTGTTGGGATAGTCCATGGGAAAGGGGATAACCTATGTATTTTAAGATACTTAATAGCTATGTCAATTATATATGAGTTAATGGGAAGGTTATTCTTGGGGTTAGGATAACCCACAAGAAAGGGGATAACCTTAGAATATAATAATAATGGTCAATATAAATTAAGCAATTGTAGTGGTGAATATAGATGACCCTCACTCGAAGCAATGGGTGTTGAATCTTTGGCCAAAGTAGTGTAGGTAGCCACTGTCTACACTGTCAATTCACTGCGTGATCCAAGTACATACTAGGATGAGAATATCATAGATATAGAGGTAGACTTTATGGTAAGCTCTAGATAAGTAGGACACATCACTATGCTCAGGAAAGGATATTTGAAGGATGAGGCTACCAAACCAATCTCTTTGTCGAAGGGAGGGCCATCTTACCAAGTTTGGTAGATGTGCGGGGGACCGTAGTAAGTCCATGGTTGGTGAAAAAGCACTTGAGTGATGCATCTCCTAATGCAATTGGTGGCTAGTATTTGGAAGGAGGACTTTCTAGACCATTGGTATTTCTAATTCAAGAATTGAAGATGTACACAACAGTATTGGGGAAAACTAGAAGGTACGCACCAAGGAAAGGGGACATCTAGAATGTATGCACCAATGTTGGGACATATGTAATAGTTTGTATTTCTAGTTCATGTTAGCTTGTTGAAGCTACATATATAAACATGTATCCATCTATATAGAAATTGTAAATGAGAAATGTTATCTTGAATATATTTATGTAAAGTGAAATTATACTTATATTATTGAAAGTATTCTTTGAATATGCAATTGAAAAGTTTGGATAGGTTATGTTTAAATGGTGCATATATTATGGAAAATATTTTTTTTTTTATTGCTCATTAGATTTGATGCATAAACTATTCACTTATGGGTAAAACATAGAAAAATTACTAGAAAGAATAATGAGCATATTACAACCCTGCCTATATATAAAAGGCTTTTCATTGTACTTACACACTCTTCATTTATATATTGATATACATACTATTGTGCTCATATTTTCACTTGTGGAAGGCTATCAATAAGAGCTCTTTGATCTTGGAATTCTCCAACATGGTATCATAGCCATGATAGCACGTTCCTTCCTGCATCAAGGTGAATCCCAAATATATCCCTATCAATGGAGCATCATGAAGCCAAATGGACACCACCATTGCATCTAGAAGGCCTAAGAAATGAAGAAATACCTTTTGTTTCATCAATTTCAGTAACTTTTTTTTGCATTTTTTTTAATTTTGTGTAATTATTTTACTATACAAATCCATATAGTACAAAAATTTTGTAAAAAATCAAATATTTTTTTAATAGAGGGCCAATCTGACCCTCTTCCCATCTACCCATTTCATATTTTTTGGGCACAAATTTTTTTCTTTGTAGCAAAAATTTGGGCTATTCGGCCTATTTTTTGGTTCATGGCATTGTTATTTTTTGTAGCAATTTTTTGGCCTAGTTTGGCCTCTTTGGAGGGTTAGTGTTTTGTTCATAATTTTGTGGCTTCTATATTCAAAGACATAATCTCAAGGGTTTTGAGGTAATCTTTGGAAGATTTAGGCATTTTTCTCCATTCCCTATCTTGCCACACCTTTTTCCATTCCATGTGTGGCTAAATCACTTAGATTGAGCATTGCATGGTTGTTGTTGCAAGATAAGAAGTGGATTATCCATTGACTCGACCTCCTCAAAAACTCCATTTTAGCTTGGCACCATTTGTAGTAGAAAAGTGTCCTATCATACTCATCCTCCACACTTATTTCAAGCCTCTAAAGTGCTTTCAAGACCCCAAGGAGATCCTTCGATCTATGTAATTGGGTTCATTGGTCCTCCTCTTGAAAATTTGGCTTTATTTATTCTTGATGTTCATACTTGTTCATGTGATGTATCAAAGCCTCACCCTTATAAGGACAATGAGGCTTCTTGAAAGTGTTAACACAAGGATTTGCACCTGAAGTTAAACTGAAAAACTTATTAAATCATGTGCACATGGGACTATTCTCAAGCTGTGGGTATCCTATGGTGAGAATAGACCTCCAGGTTTTGGGTTGGTTCCCTTTGGATTTACTTGAAAATCTGGTTTTAAAACAGAGGTAAAGGATAGAAGGATAGAGAAAATACTAAAACTGGAAAATGGTGATTCACCAAACTGAAAATTATTTGAATCTGCTTTTAAAATCTCATAAGATAACTCAATCTGAAACTAAAGGATTCGCAACTCAATATAGTATGTCTTGCATAATTACTTCATTTGATAGGTTTCTATGATTGAAATTTGTTTGAAAGAAAACAATAATGTTTTCATAACAAGCATTCAACACAATGTATGAAACACAATCAATGACCTACACTATAACATACTGAATCTAAACAAGACATTGAGGCAATAGGATTAAAAGAAGGATTTCATGGAAATCACAAAAAATTAATCCAAATACTTACACACAATACATGCACAAGAACAATCTGAGAAGGAATGACAAGCTTCTTTATTGAAAAATCTAGGATATTCGCATTACAAATCTCAAGTAATCATGAGTTACAAAGTAAGAGTGATATGCCTCAACAATCTCCAAACCAGGAACTGACTCCAACAATGAAAGAAGAGAGAGACTTATAGAAAGAGTCTCAAAATTCGAAATTGAATTTGGCTCCAAAATCACATGTGTTGTCAATCTTCTCCTCCAAATAAGGCATGCAATTGCCAACCAACTCTAGCAAGAGTTGTCAAAGCTTGAACAACTTGGTGAGCCGTATGCAAATGGAAAGCCCTCTAAATCAGACTCAAAACTGAATGTAGCAAGTTGTCATATGCCTCAAATCACTCCTTGATTGGTCTTCAATAAAATGGAATTCAAAACTGAAGTAGAATTCCTAATTAACTACCTCAAAACCCCCTATCTCTACTCCACATGTTGGCACTGATTCCTAACCATCTCTATGACTCATACAAGTCATTTAAAGCTTAATTTGAACTCCCTTTGACTATCATTATATCAAAGAACTTCATTTTTTTTTGTATTATAAAAATAACTTTTATTAAAATGATTTATAATCATCATCTTAATAAAGTTTTACATTTTGACTTAATTGCAAAAAGAAAGACTCCTAGCTAAGTTAAATTCATCAAAGGCATTAATTTTGTATTTAAATAATATCATTTATTAAAAATGATTATTAATTCACTTTCAATAAAGATTCACATTTAAATCAAATGCAAAAATTAAAGAGTTTAATTAAGTCAAAAACATAAGACTTAGAAAAACTAAGACTTCAAGTTTTTATTTGAAGATTATTCAAAATAAAAATAAAAGAGTTGTGAAGTCACGACTTTAATGAAATAATGAATAAGTTTTTAATAAAACTTAAAAGGAAAAAGTTTTCCTTCCCATCGAATATCTTAGGGTCTTATCCCTAAAATTGAATGACAAACATTCATTTTCTCCATTTCATTCGCTCTTTCATTCTGGAGACTTCTAAGACCGCCACCATTGAAGAAATCCCAGCCACATTTTTTGCTGGTTTTGCTTCTTTTTACACCATTTTTTATAGATCTTTGGAGTTTTGAGGAAGAAATATCATGGTAAGCTTGGTTTTGTTACATATCTGGAAGTTCTCATCCTTTCAAAAGCTTTTGCAAGCTTTTAGAGTGCAACCATATATATTTTCTGACATATTTCCTTCTGTGAAAATCTGTTTCTGTCATTGTGTTCTCCTTTGGCCACCATGAATAAACTCTATTTCGAGCTTTCGAAGGCTTTTGAAGAATAAACCCACGGGTTTGTGGCTGAATTTTTCTCACACAACTGCTAGGTAAGTTGAAAGGTCCTCTCTTTCAGCTCAAACATTTTTTTCTGTTTGTTCTCTCTATAAATCTATTTCTTGAAAGCTTGAATCTATACTTTTGTTTCATATTTTTGCATCCTCTGTAAAAAAAATTTAAAAGGTCAAGTGGCCATAATGAAACTCTTTACAAATTTCTTCATTCTTTGGTATATCTCAAGCTGACATGAGAAAACCATATCTGGATTGTATAAGCTTCTTATTTTCTGTTGAAGAAAATGCTCTATTCGAGCTTGAGAATACAAAGAGTAAAAAATGTTCATTTTTAACAAAACCCTTATTATTTAAAGGCCACGACTTGGCTGTGAAAGAGGCCCTAACTGCCTTTATTCAAGAATATGTAAAAATATTTCATCCTCCTTCAAATTCATGGCTTCTCTACATTTGACTTTAATGGGAAGCTACAGTCATACCATATTTTTGAACTGGGTATTTGATTTAAAAGCCAAAACCTCCATTTTCGCAAAAGAAACCCCATTTGTGGCTGTATATGCATTGTAAATGAAATAAAAAATTGTTATGTCTATTTTTATTTTGCTGTTCTAAAAATTCCCATGTTTTGACAACCGTTCCAGCATATTTTGATTTTCACTTATTTATATTGAGATAAAAGAGAGACTTTCTTTTTGTTGAGTAATCCTCTTTTCCATGGCACTTTGCACTTGATATTTTGGATGAAAAATTCTTCTTGCACAATAATTGCTAATCTGCATCATTATTCCTTTAATATATTACAGAAATTATGTAAATAACATAATGATGGCTTCTTGAATTTATAATTCTTGTTTCTATTACTAAGTTGGAATTTCAACTGGTATTAGCAAACGATTTGTTCTTAACACCTTAGTTGTGTTATTTCAAGATGAATATATACTTATCATTTTGATGCTCTTATGAACAAGTAATACTCTCAGCTGAAATTGTTCATGGTTGCTTTCAATCTCTATCCATTTTGAAGTCTGAAAAGATTTGTTTATAATATAATGTTGGTTCTCACATAATGTTATGTGAATAAACAAATATGAAACACTCTTTTTTAATGAATGTAAGAATATTACTTTGTTGTTTTTACTGCAAGAAAATGCCCACAATATCCTTTGAATACTCTGCAAAATATAATGTTATTCTTCTCTCTGCTATGATCTGAGCTCTACCCTTGTGGGAGCCACATTTAACCCCACTCATATTGTAATTCAATAATCAACAAAATTACATTTCCTATTTCTGCACATGAAACAAACCAGTTAGTAAAAATAATAGATTCAATGATTCCTTTTGATGCTCTGCTTTTCTTTCAAAGTTAATCATCTAGTGAATGCCTGATATAATGTATATTTCATTTATGTTGGTAATATAGGGATAAGGTAGAATGTCATTCCTCATTGCTCTAACATCACTCCTCACAATTTTGCAGGTAAACCTTGGAGCTGGAGTTGAAACCTGATACTAGAGCTGAACCAAGATCAACCCAACTGTGATGATGATTCGTCATTCCAAGAAATGATGAATCGCCTTCTCACCCTATTCTTACATTATTTTTAGTTGTGTGATATGCATTCATCATTTGATTAAGAAATCAAATCAGGCTACTCCCACGACTTGTGTGGGATTACAAAATATTTTCCACGATAAATCATTTGTTCATGATATGTAATGGCTTATGTATTTTTATAAGTTTATTCTGGTTACATAATGAAACAATGAAACTGCAATTGTTCAAAACATACATTCTATAATTGCTCTTAAAACTCCACTAATTTATGCGGAACACAAAAAATTAGTAACAGAAAGTGTTGGTGTAATTAATTATTTAATTACACTTTAGGATAAGTTTACTTAGGTAATTATTTATTTCCTAGGATAATTATTATTTAATTCTTATCTTATCTTATTGAGTTGTCTTTTTGCTCAAGATAAGATTAGGGTTGTCTTTTCATGCTTTATTGCATCATTTCCTTTTTGAAGGCTTTTGTATTATTTGTAAAACAATTTCATTCAATAATCAATAATTCTGATTTTTGCTTGCACACATTGGCTCTGAGGGTTTACAAAACTTCTGTTGTTTTTTGTTCTGAATATCTTTGCATGTGATAGGTGATTGCTTGTAGGTGTTCTTGGGGACTATGAAGTTGGTTTTTCAACTACTACATGGTATCAGAGCTCCAGACCTGTTGCTGCTTGTTCGTGATCTGAAGATATTCTCTCACAGCATCTTTTTTTGTGCAAGGGTTTCAAGTCAGATTGATTTTTTGTAGATCTGGGGGTAGCCAAATTTTTGGAGCACTTTGGCCTCGAACGGACGTCGCCATCGCGATCAGAGCATCCAAAAACCCTAGAAACGCCTTTCGTTTCGTCAATTTAGGTGAAAGTTGAAAAAAGGAAAAAAAAATTAGCCAAAGAGGCCGTACGACCTCCCCAGCACGCAGATCGAGGCAGAAAATTCAAAAAATCAAAGTTTTTTCCAAAGGTTTTTGTGCGGCCGGTGTAAAAAGAAGCGCTGCCAAGCGGCCACCAGGGCGCCGCCTGCCAGCGGCCTCTTGCATCGCCACTCACCACCGGCCACCGACATCACCCCAGCACCAGCGGTCACCACCGAGCTCCGCCCACTACTCCGTCGAGCTCCTCCCGCTGCTCCGCCCACCGCTCCGCCGAGCTCCATCACCCGACGATCGCCTTAACCCCAGCTGGTGGTCGTATTGAAGACCACAGGCTCTGCCGACGGGACAGTCCTTAGCCCCCTGGTCACTGAAAAGACCAGGGGCTTATTTTTTTTAGCTCCTAAGGGCTGGATTTTTGCACCTGGTTAGCGCTAGAGGTCCTCTTTACAGGCCTTTTTTTTTATTTTGGCGTAACTTTTGCAAACGGAGGTATTTTTTCACAAACGAGATATCATCGAAAAGCTGGTTCGACGATCTTCGTAATGGTGGTGGATCAAATGGGGTAAAGGAGAAAACCACATGGGAACAAAACTCCTCCCCAAAATAGAATGCAATAAACTACCTAAGTGATGAAAAATGGAGGACTCCATAAGAGAAAGTACTACTATAATTGTGATAAAATCTAGTGTGCCACCATAGCAAGCAACAACTTCAAACAAGTAGTGAGGAGAATTCTCTAGCATTCCATCAATCCTCATGTGGCCTCTACAAACATATAAAATTGTATCTTCAACATTTGCAAGCATTTGGCCCCCACATTTTCCTTCCAAAAAAATTCCTCCATCATGTGTCTCTTTGACCAATCACTACAACAAAATAGGCAATTAGCCCCTAAAATGGCGCCAAAATTTAGTGCATTTGAGTTCATCGATTGGACACTTTTGTCAACGCAAAACTTAGTGCCAAACTGCATTTCACTTCGGTGCCAGATTTAGTGCCGAATTAGCGCCATATTTAGCATCAGATTTTGCATTGGAATTTTTTGCTTCCAGTTTGACTTCCGATTTTGCTTCTGGTTTTGCTTCTTGTGTTGCTTCCAGGTTTGCTTCCAGTTTTGCTTCTAGTTATGCTTCCAGTTTTGCTTCCAATTTTGCTTCCATTTTTGCTTCCTGTTTTGCTTCCAATTTTGCTTCCAATTTTGCTCCTAGTTTTACTTCCAGTTTTGCTTCCAATTTTTCTTCTGATATAATGTCACTTTTTGCATCTGGCTTTGCTTCCATTTTTGCATCTTTTGTTGCTTCTAATATGGCTTCTAGTATTGCATCTTTTGTTGCTTCTAAAATTTCTTCCATTATTACTTCTTTGTTTACTACCTGAATTGCTTTTATTTTTGCTTCCTAGATAACGCCAAGTTTTGCTTCCAAGATTGCTTTTGGTTTGCTTCTAGTTTGGCTTCCATTGTTTCTTCCTTTTTTTTCTTCTAAATATGCTTCTTGTTTTGCTTCCATTTATTAATTTAATATGTTTTATTTCAATTTAATTAGTTACATATATCATGCCTCTTAAATAACTCATATGATTACAGAGTAAGTAAATTAAATAATATGTTTTATTTCAATTTAATTAGTTAAATATATCATGCCTCTTAAATAACTCATATGATTATAGAGTAAGTAATTTAATTATTTCACTCATATGATTAAATAACAAGATAATTATTATAACATGATCATCATATATTATTAATTGAATTTGACAACATCCATCCTAAGCAGTAAATTAAAATCATCATACATAATGAATATCCATCTAAAAACCATCGACCACTTTCAATACATATAAATTGACAAGTCAATACTGATAAGATCATCATCATATATAACTAAAACTAGTGAAAGTCAAATATGCCAATAGATCAATAACATGTCAAAATGATACATGTCCAGTAGTCAACATAAGTCAAAATGATACATGTACAAATGATATAAGTAAAAAATGATAAATTATGTAACTCAAAATGATACAAGTCAAGATGATACATGTCCAAATGATATAAGTCAAAATGATACAACTCAATAATATGGTACTGCAGGCCATGAAAAGAGGCATCATAACCATATATCAACAATGATCCATGATGCAGTCTATATGATCATGAATGCCACTAGCTACTACCAACAACTGCCTTATCATCATCACCACCATCATGATCATCGTCATCGTCATCGTCGTCATCATCATCGTCATCAGCCTCGGTGTCTTTTGTACCTACGTCATCATCATCCTCTACCATGTGATTTGTACCAGAACCAACATATTCTAGATCTATATCATGAGAATCATCTTGGTCTTCTGGAAGACCTGTGTTCTGCAAAAAAAAACATTTAAAATGAAAATTTATTATTTATTTCATGCAATAATTTATTTTTCTATTATATATCTAATATTACAACATATGAAATGAAACCATAATCATATTACATCATATCAAACTTCACATACCATAATAAAATTTCAAAAAAGTTAGAGCTAATATGTCATTAATTCCAATGATGTTAAACATGCAACAATTCTAATAAACGTTAGTAAAATATGCCAGCATTTGGTGGAAGAGGAAGAAAGATGACTGGAACTCTGGAGGCCCACCATAATGGATTTTGGTATTCAACCATGAGAGCAAAAGAGAGAGATGATATCATGTATCAAAACATTAAGCATGCATTCTTCTAGCCAGCGAAGAAGGAGATGATTACTTTGCTTCATTTTCATTTGCATAACCATATCATGGTGTGAACCAAGAAGACCAAGGATGTCCAATTTTATGTGGAGGTAATGGATGTGATCCAAACTTTAGGAGGGGCAAGAAGGTCAATGTATGATCCTGATGAAATTGAGGAAGAACAATAAGAGAGGGACAGGAAAAATAAAATCAATGCAGAGTTTCAAGGATTTGTCAAGCAAGTAACAGAGCTATGGGAGTAGCCTCATCTAAAATATTTTGAACTAGAGTTTGATATACCATTTAGAGAGCTTGGTTTTCATGGGGTTCCTTTCAAAGCATCTACTTTTATTGTTCCTATGGTAAACTATTTGGTAGAGTTGGTGGAATTACCTTTCTTAGTAATCATAGTTGTTGGAAGCTGACTTGGTACACACTAGTGTGACAATTCATTATGTTTTGGTATTTAAAAACATTCAGTTGAGAATTCCTTCTACCCAAATATCAGGAAGAAATACATGATTGAAAAGAAGAATGTGAACCCTCACAATTCAGAAATTTCCCAAAGGCATTTTCGAATACCATTAATCCTTGTGCTCAATTAGTTATCAAAGACAAGAAAAACAAGTTGGATAAGCCTACAGTTTGCAAGGTCAATCCCATGGATTTCAAAACACTTCCATGCACCAAAATATTTCTATAAAGTGTTGGATTGATCTCACACATAGCAAATTCAATCCAAAAAGAGTCAAGAGACTGTACACAACCCAAGGCAAATATGAGACTCAAGGCTTTCATTTCACAATATCGAGGTGATCAAATTTTGAACTGCACCAGAAATAGTCTTCATCACAATTCTTGTAGGTAAGTGTTATATCCTTCAGATTTAATTTCCTAAATTAGCATTTAATTATTCTAAGTTATCTACTCAGCTATGATTACCTACGATAATTTGTGTTTACCAAGATCATTTAATTTAACTTCCCTAAGTAATCCATAGGGAAAGTGTATTTTCGTTTACAAATACACAATAATAATATCAATAACTTATTGTCAACAAACAATTCATGGGTAAACAAGAACTATAAACTAATTTTAGATTGGCATGCTTTAGTGATAGAAGAAAATAATGAAGCTTAATCAAAAAACAAGGAAACAATAAGTAGAACCAAGTGGGATATGTGCATGTCAAAAATGTTTGTCAAAAAAGTATATTTAAAATGTAAATTATAAAAACTTAAGAAACCTCAGAACCTATGCTTTGTTATTCATCATGTTTGGACTATTTGATGATAACATCAACAAACAATCTATTGAGAGCAAGCAGTGGTACAAAATATGAGTTTCTCATGTTACTTTTGACTCAACGTTTTTAATCTACCTTTATAAAATTAACCAATGGATCTTTTAAGAAGCTTTGAAATTAAAAAAATGGAATCTAACATTATGGAGAAAAAAAAAAGATGACTTAAACAGCTACATAGAAATGATGCCTTGTGAATCAACTATAAAATCAAAATATGTAGCATAAAAAATCATTACTTTTGAGATTTTTTTCTTTTTGTGAATGGAAATAGAAAATGTGCTCAAACATGTTTATATTGACATATCCATTTTCCCAATTACAAAAATTATAAATAGTCAGTCAATTTTAGATGTAATATCCATAGGATATGTTATTCAACAATATGTATTTCATAATAATGTGCCAAATCAATAAGCAATAAACAATAGTTACCTCATTCATATTACCTTATATTTTGTTGCCCAAAGAAGGAGATCATCAATAATCATCTGATTTACCATATAGTGTTCACTAGTAGTGTTATTTGCACATGCATTGCTCTCTACATGTCCATCTACATTTATTCTCAGATAATAGCCAGGAACAACCTACAATTTTTCCTCAATTAAATTAAAAATCAATAAATAATCAAGACAATATTTTTTTATGCTAAAAAAAAAGCATGATAGGAGCTTTCTTTTGATACTTCTATCCATGCTTCTTCAAATAACAGATCACAAACTTTCACAATAAATGTAACTTTCAGACAAGTGATGACAAGACAAAGCTAAATGGTTCACTATCCTCATTTATACTAGAATGGCATATTGAACTCTTATTGTAACAAACCACTACTGAATTTGACACCATTTTCCGATGAGCGTTCGTCGGTCGTTTGACAAATCTTTTTCAGAAAAGCAACGAAATGACGAAAATATTTTCGTCGTTGTTTTTTCGTCGAAAGGCCGACGACGAATTAAACGTTGAAATAATGTCGTAGATTCGTTTGTCGTCGGCATCATAAAATGACTCGGATTTTTGTCGAAATATCAACAAAAACTTTGTGTATCCACCGATGAATTACACCAGAAGTTCATCGCCATTTCGACGAAATGGGCAAGGAGTAGCGTCGAAACAACACCAAAAGTTCATCGCCATTTCAACGAAATGGGCAAGCAGTAGCGTCGAAACAACACCAGAAGTTTCGTCGCCATTTTAACGAAATGGGCAAGGAGTAGCATCAAAACAACACCAAAAGTTCATCGAAATTGCGATTTAAATGGGCAAGGAGTTACAACAAAGCCTTTGTCGCCACTATAGCAACTTCGGCGGACCTTTCGGTGATTCGTCGGTGGTTTTCGTCGAAATTGTGATGAAACAATGCAATTTAAAAAAATATTATTCGTTGAAATGTACCATCGCGAGACTGATGACTGATTATACATACAGACTGCAAGATGCATAGATGAAGGAAACACTTGAGATGATTGATCATACATATAGACTGCAAGATGCATAGAAAAAGCATTACACTTGAGAACAACCAAGGGCTAACAAGGGAAGGAGTTAAGAAACAACTCTACCTATCATCACAGTTCTGTTGTTCCCCCTGAGAGAATCCTGCAAAGACAAGTTTACAATACCAAGTCAAATAATATGAAAAAGACTTACTTCCATACAAATTAAATGATTATTCTCACAATGGCAATTGTCTAATTACAACAACAATTCCATGAAAGGTTATCCATGCTTCATAAGAGATGACTGATCATACATACAGACTACAAGATGCATAGAAAAAGCATTACACTTGAGAACAACCAAGGGCTAACAAGGGAAGGAGTTAAGAAACGTCTGGATTGAAGAGAAAATGTGTAGGGAAAATGTTGAGCAAGGTCAAGAGAATAGAGCTTGGTAGAACATATTCTTGACCTAATCAAGCTCTTGAACAACTTAAAAAAATTAAAATACTAACACATACATGAGACATGTAATGAACTTCCAATATCTGCTATCTTTTTCATTAATGCAGAGGTAGGTAAAGGAGAAATAATTATAATTGTAACACTATTCATAGTCCAGTAAATTATGTTCGTAATTTGTGTTCAATGGACCTAAGTTTTATCATTATACTACCCATCTAATACCATATTTTAATCCAGGGTTCAACTATCTCAAATCTAAAGAAGCACCTTCAATTAACCATTTAAAGTACTATAAAATAAGGTAAGACTTTTACTTGAGAAAGATTGGGTACACTTGTAGGATTAAAGTTCTTGCAATCATCAGGATTTATTGGCACACAGACACAACCTGCAACATATGAAGTAATGGATCACTACAAGTTAGTGAAATGGTCCTTAATATGTGAGTGGTTTGCAAATTGATTGGTAGAAAATAAGGTTACAAACAGATCTACATGAAAAATTATGAGGACAATCTATTGTAATAATCAAGATAGATGAAAAGTGCAAAGGAAAGAGTCAAGCTACATCTCTAGAGCCTAAAAAAAACACATGCAAGAAACATAAAAAAAAAGAACAAACCAGTTTTTGGATTAATACAAAATGGTGCCTTCAGCAAGTGATTCATATGCTTTCACACCTAACAGGACATTAAAAATATTTTAGTCTTCCTCTGAAACTAACTACTTACAGAATAAACCCAGAAACCAATATTATATACCTCCATGTCTAGCCGAGGGTAGGTATAAGAGAAAAAAATTTCTTCAATGCAATGCCAAAAAATATCAATGTGTGTGTAGGTTTGTATTACTCAAAATATAATTTCACTACCTAAGGAAAAATACCAAAGTGATGTTTTAAATTTCAATCTTCACATAGGCTCCCTTATTGCTACACATGCATATACAAGCATTATTCGAGCTCTAAACTATTCAAATATTAAGGATTTAATTAGCTATAAGATGGAAAGTTGTTGTTTAGACATAATCCATCATCTTTTACATATCTTTATTCACTCCTAGCGCTTCAGATAAATTTGTAAATGAGACAAATGTGAATCTTTTATGACAAAGAAAATTCTTAAAAAGGAAGGGGAGAGAGCAAAGGGTAGGGGGCAAGAGAATGCTTGAATGTATAGCAAAGTATAACATTTTGATCATTATAACAATGAAACGAATCTTAAGTTTGAAGCATTAATATCATTTACAACATTTATGATCAAGAATGAATAAGTAGAGCAGGCTTTTGTATACTTGTAGATGGTACAAAATTTCATGGAAGTTGTCAAGCCTCCCATCAACAACAACAAGATCCAATATCCTCGTATCTATCTCAATCGAGCCTCTAAACCCTTTAGATTTGTCAATTTTTCCACTAACCTGTTATGCACAAAAGTCAAATTTTAGAGTTATGTCACCACTAAAACAGAAGAAACGGAGCTTTGAAACCAAATCCACACACAACACAATGTGGTATTCATACAAAGCCATACAAACAAACTAAACTCAGAACATTGGAATGGAAACAACTTCAAATTATGATGCAGAGCATGGATTCAGGGTATAAAGAATCATTTTTCTTCCACCATAGTGAAAAGTTAGCACTTTCTTTCATCTTTGCATATTGGTTTGATGCTTCAAATGATGCATTTCTTATATTGAAAAGTGCATTACCTTATTGAGTTTCTTTCCTTGTTTCCGAGTAGGCTCTTAATATTCCTACTCTAACAG
>VDFB02281492.1:445946904-445972123 GCA_007258455.2 Sequoia sempervirens
TTCACTTCACCACTGACAACCTGCAACTTATTTTATTACAATTTTCTTAATATCCTCGACATATATAGCCTTAAAGACATTAATGCCAATCGTGTTGACATCAATGACAACCACATATCAGCAAAATCCAACAGTTACAATTATAATTCAAATGATAGTAATATGCTTCTTCACTTAAAGTTTCGTTGTCTAAACCTGCGAAACCCAGTTAGCCTAAAAAAGCGAGTAGTCAGTGATGTGTCAAAAAGTAGATAAAATCATAAATTTAAAGCACATGCTAAAAATTACTCACTATTTTTTCTTACCAGTAAAAAGTGTCACTATTCACGATAGTTCTACCATAATTCAAATGAGTGTCGCTCTAGTGAAAAATAGTGTCGCTCTACAGTAAGATAGAGACGATGATATCATCGCTATTTGGTGGCATTTCCATTTTTAAATCCTCCATACTTCTAAAAAGTATTAGTGTCACAATTTATTTTAATTAGCGTTAGGGTTTTAATTAGACATCACTATTTTTGAGGGAAAGAGCGTCGCTATATGGCGACACTTGAAAAAGGCGTCAATAAAATCTCTAAGAGCGTTGTTGTACCAAAAAAATGGACTTTGAGAGAAAAATTCATTAAATTTGATCAGTTATGCCCTCCTAGCACCAAAATGTGACTGATGGATTAGTATGGGCCAAATACACTTGATCCATGAGGATTCAAAGTGTAATTGTGCCACTAAACATCAGTCCAATAAGATCAGTCAATACAAACTAGACTAGGAATCCATTAAAACATAGCATATTAAACTAAAAAAGTTTTAGAAACACCTATTCTAATCTATTGAAACTTATCCTATTGGGGGAGTGGTGTTGCATTGATGTGGAATGGCGAACCTTTCCCAATCCTGTGGATAATAAGCTTGTTTCGATCGATTCAAGAGAATTGACGAAATTGATGATAAATGTGTGATGAAGCATGATTTGAAGTTAAATTAACATGATGCAAGCTCTTTTAACATGATGTAGACTAAGATGATTGATATGAATGTATGCATTTAGCAAATCTAAATGGATTTTAAGCTAAAAATATTGAAACCCTAATTACCAAATAAGCTAAATGTATGCATCTATGTTACCATGGAAGCCATTAATGGAAGCTAAGCTATTGATGCAAGAAATTAAACTACAAAGATGCTAAATAAGTTCCAAATATGAGTGCAAGTACAAGTGATTTTAACATCATGAGTTTTCTCTTAAAAGATGGATCCATTTATCTCCAAATAGTGACCTATTTATAGGAGGACAAATGAGAAATGAAGGGTTGAGATTAAAAAGGTTAATCAATGGTCAAGGATGGAGGAAATATAAAACATGGATCATGGATTCTCATCAACAGACGAGAATCAATGATCAGATGGATCAAGGAAATAATCAAAGGCCCATATTCTTCCAAACAAACACACTCAAAACTTGCACAAGAAGTCTTGTAAGTTTATTAGGAAGAAGAATATTCCCTTTTTTCAAATGAGTGAGGAGAGGATATTCTTTGGAATATTCTCATGGGTGAGGGGAAATTAGATATTTAGCAAATTAAAAAAAAAATGCAAAAAGGGGAAGGAATATTCCTTTTGGAGGAATGTGCAAAGGAGGAATATTCCCTTGCAGTGGGGGGATTGGATTTATTAGTAATTGATAATTAAACAAAGGTTTAATTATGCAATTAGGGGAACTTCCTGATATTCATTAAATAAAGTGATTTAATGAAAAGGGGGAAAGTGGAATGATATTTACTTCAATAACTTAGGGTTATTTAATTAAATAAGAAGACTTAGGGATTTAAATTAAATAACTTGATGTATTTAATTTTATAGGATGAAATGTTAGCATGAAAGGGGGTGAATTAACCTGATTAGATTAATTAGGTTAATAGGTGAAAATGACATAATTAATTAAATAACTAGGCAAATTTAATCAATTAGGTGAAAAGAGGATGGATTTTTGGACGAATGATGTTAGTATATCTAATTTGAGTGCATGATATTATTCAGGATGTTTTTAAATGTCTACAAGGAGTTATGACTTGAATCATGCTTATGATTTCGATATTGAAGAATTATTCAAAACATGTGAAATTGATGTATGTTGGCAGAGTATTGTCTAGGAATTTGATGAGGATATTGTTGATTATGAGGATTTCCTTTTTGAAGGTCAAAATTATAATATTATGTATGATTGTGGTGCATCTAAATTTAAATCCCTTTCTATGGGTTCAACACACAAGTAATAATGATGTTGAGCAGATATACAAATGCCAAGTTGAAGACCACCTTGTTTCCTAGCTTGAAGTTGTGGTAAAACTTAAAACTTTTTAGTTTGACTTGCAAGAAGAAGCTCCTCTTTGTGCAAATCAATAATATAATTAGGCACAATTTTCTTTGACATGTGAATTAAAGGTATTTTATTTTTCTCTTGATTCAAATAGAGAGGTCAATACCTATGACATGGAAGTTTACTTTCTTCCATGTTTTTCAATTCTTTTGATGTTAACCTATTTTTTGGAGTTTTTCTCCCAATTGTTATGGACATGATTGATGCATCATGAAATAGGTACAACACTTATTATTTATGGTTTCCATGTGTAACAAAATTGATAATGGAGTGGATCTTCACTTCTTGGTTAATGTTCATAAATTGATGTATGTAGATAGAAGGCTTCACTTTCTATAGCTAGGTGGTGAATGTAATATTGGTTTGATGGAGTTAAAATCCTTCAATAGGCTTGAGAGAGGCAACTAGCTATAATAGTTTACCAATTACTTGTGCTATGAATCTTCTTTATAGGGTCCAACCTACAATATTTTTTAAGCTTTTATTTGGAACTACATCTTGATCACTTGTGCTTTCATGTCATTGGTTGTATTTGGACCTACCCAATACATATTGTGTTTTTAATTTCTTTTGTGTCTTATCTTTTAATACAATTTGTCTTGGTTTAGTCATGATCCATGTTTGATCATGATGAAGTGTATTTGTCTTAGTCTCCTTTGGTTCCCTATTTTAGTTTGATCATAGAGATTTAGATTCTTGTTATACCTATAAGAGATACAAGTACCTAACCCATTTTGATTGTCCAATTTCCCTTTATTTTTATCCCATGTTATGCATTTGACCATGTTTACCTAATACTAATAACCAATTTGATACACATATTTTTGGGTCTCCCTTGGTCAATGTTTGTATACATGTTGTTCTTCCTCCCCCCAGAAGTTACAAAAATCCGAAATAATTCTTAGTTTGGGTATTTTTTGGTCATTTTTCAAAGTTTTTATAGGATTTTATACTTTTAAAAATTTCCCTTCTAGCATCCACTTCACCTATTCCTCACTCTTTCCATTATAATTTTTAATGTTTTGGACTTTCCTTTACTCAAATAGCCTTTTCACGATCCTCTTGTAGAGGAGGAAATTTGCTACCCTCAAGTCTCAGGACAACTAGAGTCTTCAAGGAGAAAATGTTCCTCAACTAACTCAAGGAACAAAGCTTAGGTGATGGGATAAAATGATCAGAGTTCCAAAAATAGAAAGATTAGGTCACAAAGGTTTTCTAGACAGTTTGTCGAGTTCTCGACCAAGGAAAATAGCCCGACACATAGACTTCCCAGTGGTGTGTTGGCATCTTGTATGGACCAAAAATAGAGAATATCTCAAAAATCAACTGAGTGACTGCTAACAATTATAATTGCTAAGGACTTGAAATATGAGAAGGTAACAGAAAATAATAGAATCTAAAGCAATGTAAACTAAATGAAATGTAAGTGATAAAATGAGAGAAGGAAATTCTCACAAGAAATCAAGAAATGAGGCCTCCAACAAAGAAATATCTCCAACCCCTACACACATAAGACCGAGAGAAAATTTTGGGTTAGTTTAGGGGCTTGCCGTAGTCAAACCCCTATTTCGGTGTTTCCACCTCCACTGATAGATAGATAGATAGATAGATAAAAAGATAAATAGACAAGATAATAAAATTCATAGACAAGGGATGTGATAAATCCTAAGATGCTCAAAGACATAAGACAAATAGATATAACTGCAAGGCTTGAGGATGCCAAAGAGAGAAAGAAAGAGAGAGATGCAAGAGCCAAGAGAGTTGTTGAGAACATTGTGAGAGCTTGAGATCATTGTAGCAAGCTATAGAGAGATGTGTAAGGTTGATAGAAAGAGACAAAGACTTGTCAAGAGAGAAAGAAAGAGCAAAAAACTAAGAGAGAAAGATCAAGACAACAAGAGAGAGAGAGAAAATGAAGTGAACAAATAGATATAAAAGAAAGAAGAGGATGGAAAAGAAGGTTCTTGAGACATTACAAGCCTGTCCCAAGCCATTTCTATTAACCAAGGTAGGTGAAAAGTGACAACATGCTAAAAAATGATTGTTTGAACGTTAAAATATAGTAGGACATATGTGTGATGTGCTAGTGTCTAGATAAATTATGCTAAAAAATATTAGGCACAAGGAAAAAATAAGGTTTTACGCAAAGTTGACATAAGAAGGTGGTTGTTGAAAAGGGGTTTTGAGCATCCTAAGGGGAAAAAGGTTGATGCAAGGGCTAAGATAAGCCTACACAAATCCTAAGGGAGTGGACATTAAGTGGATACAAAAATGGAGGTGAAATTGCAAGGGTATGCAAATTTTGACACTATATTTTGCCCCCACTTTAGTGGGCTTATGAATCTAGATGAATATGCACACTAAAGGAAATCTAAAATAAACATCATAATGCCAAAAGGATATTGTAGAGGAAACAAAAATCTCTTTGAACCAAGGAAGCACTCCCTCGGGTTGAAGACCTACAAAACAAACATATTAGACAAGAAAAATTTGTACATGACAACATGGATGGCAACAAATTTATCTTCAGGTGATATAAGAGGGATTCGTTGCACACGGGTCTCTCCTTTTTGAAGAGATCACCAAGGAACGAACTGCCCTTATACACCTCAGGATAATAAAATGATAAAGTACTAAGATTCAGTTATGTTTCGGGAAAAAACACCAGAGACCCTGAGATAGCAAAACTAAGAGATTTATGTCTCAGAAGAGGGAGCTCTTAGCCAAAAGATGCCAATGTAGTTATAGGATGCCATCACAGTGTGTTGGCATCCTGAGCAATAGAGAAATCAAAAACTCAAATGGACATAAATAAGCTTTACTTCTAGGCTTAGGGGTGAGTCGTACTGAACTATTATGACTAATCAGAAATCTAGAAACTGAAATGAGCACAAGGATGCTTGGAGAAATCTTACCTTCCTCTAGACGTTTGAATCTTCACTCCAAGCTCCTTTTCATGACCTGCACACAAAAGAATGAGAGGAAAGTTGTTGGGTGGCTGTATAGGGGCTTGCCTTAGTTAGACCCCGCTTTGGTGTTCCCACCTCCATGGACATTGAAGTTGGAAAGGAGTGCTAAAGAAGTAAATAAAGCGTGTGGTGAAAGCAAAACTCACTTAGGAGTAGAACCCACACCACAAGATAGTAAATGAGAAAATATGAAAGGAAAGTGAAAGAGAGAGAGTTACCCATGGGCCTAGACCCTCTCCAGAGTGTACAAATGTAACGTTGAGTGCCTGCTTGAGAGCTGCTGGGAGGACCTCAGTCCGACATGACTTCACTTGTGAGAGCACTACTATCAAAAGTGAAGAGATCTCAAAGTTGGAGCAAATTAACAAGAGAGCTTGAGTGATGTCTTCCAACCCCCAAATGAGAGCCAAAAAGGGGTTTTTAATGTTTGCAAGGGAAGCAAAGAGTCGTTAGTTTCAGAATGTAACTGCTAGGACACGTGTCTCAAGGGTTAGTATTCCAGATTCCACGTTTTGAGGTCAAGAAACCGACAAGACGCTAGCACGTTGTGCAGACGTCCACGCGTCGCGCATGTGTCCAAAGCCTAGATTCTTGGGAAGCATGTCACCAACCTTTTTTCACTCAGCCACAAGTCCACATGGAGTTAGAATCATAAAATTTCGACTCATGGGGTTTTGTCATTAATTTTTCAAGGCATCATAAATTCTAGGCAAAAATGCCAAAATGTGGAATTACCCCTAGGTGCAATTCTGCGACATTACATTTTTCCCCCACTTTAGTGGGCTCGATTTTGAAAAAATCAGCCTCACTAAAGTAGAAAACAAAAATTTCATCCAAAATTTTGAATTTTATGAATTTTCATGTCAATAGAGAGACCATAGCGGCCACCAAAGTTGAGCTAACCGGTACTGAAGGTTCCCCCAGCATCCGAGCTCAACAAGCAACGTTAGATCGGTCATGAAAAATTGTTCAAGGCTTTAACCTACAAAACTCAAATTTTAGGTCAGCTTCAAAAAATAAGAAGAAAGCTACTACGGAGAGAAGAATGATGAAGAAAAAAGTCGTTGATTTGAAAGAAAAATATGATCAAGAGATGACCTTGTGCCCCCTCCTAATTTTTCCCCTAGCTTCATGGGGAAAATTTAGGAGAAATCGGGGAGCCACAAGCTCTAGGAAAAATGGGCCCCGGGGGACCTATATATACCTAGGTGGACCCCTAGAAGGGTCATTTTCACTATTCTCTGCGAGCAAATTGTTGACTTTTGTGAGAGAAAAGTTAGCAAAATGCTGAGCAGAAGAGAGTATGAGATGATGAGGTTGGAGAAGCTATGCCAGGACATCTCTGAGGGTCACGAGGTGGACCAAGTAGGCTGCAAAACCTCATTTTTCATGATTTTTTTCTCATTTTTAGGAATTTTTCCATCGGTGAGGTGCGCAGGCGTCTTTTTTTTTGCACCCACGTCTGACATCTGCATTGTCATCTTAGATGAGCATTGGAGTCCCATATTCATGTTGTCATCTCAAAGACGTGTTGTCCTCTTTGAGGCGTCCAAGGCGGTTAGGGACGCATGTGCAACGCCTATAGGTCTTAATGATTTTTTTTCTTTTTTCTTTTTATGCATAATTTTGATGTTCTGACTCAAAGTTTTTGCTACTTTTTGCAGGAGTACCCAAAGATTCGAGAGCATCCAGGAGGGAGAGCATTCTGACTTGTTCATGAGTAAAGGGACTCTCTGTCGGAGGACGAGGTCACACTTCTAGAGCGGGTCGGTCTCTCACACATATTTACCATGCCAGAGATGAGATATCACGAGTGGATGCTGACAACCCTTATGGAGCGGTGGGATGCCACCACGTCATCTTTCCAGCTACCCTGTGGAGAGATGACCATCACACTTGAGGATGTCTATTAGATCCTTGGGCTACCCATCCATGGATGACAGGTGGCTCTCAATGATATGCGATCAACATGGGAGTGGATGGAGGGTGTCCTCTACTGCACGTGGAGGATGGATGGTGGCGATGACACGGGTCATATCTATACGCACTGGTATGACCATGCGAGGACCATTGCACAATTGATCCGTCGGGTCATGGTTGTGACCATTTCCTTTTGGATCACGATTGATGGGCGAGGCTCACACCTACATGGAGGCCTCGTCCACACTATTAGAGAGATGGTAGAGCATAGGACCATTTTTTCCTGGGGACATAGCATGCTAGCGCACCTGTACTAGGAGCTAGGCTAGTACGTACATTATGAGTATCGCAGCCTTACAATGTGCACACTTTTGTAGGTGTGGGCCTTTGCTCACATCATGTGCATCAAACCAGTTGATTTTCCCTAGCGACAGTTGTATCGAATTCCCATGGCCCACTAGTATGACATGACGGGCCAGTGGAGATTTGGAGATTTATAGTTTTGGCATTATAGTTCGACATTCTCATGGTGGATGGGGTTTGGTGGAGGCCCTACCAATTTTTTAGGTGGGTGGATGACAATAGGTACTTAAGGAACTTGTAGTGGGATCATTTTTTGATTGGGTGGAGGGATTTTGTTATAGTACCCTATTATTGGAGTCGGGTCATGCGGAAACATGGCCGACCACAAACCATACCAATAGACGTGCCCACCTACACTAGGGCCCATAGGAGTACAACGAGGGTTGGGGACCACCCTCGCCCTACTATTATCGATATTGTCCCCTTAGATGATGATGAGCCCGACCATGATCTTCCCCCTATATCAACAGTGGATAATTTCAGGGTAGAGGATGATTCACACGATGGTGGGAGAGGCATCATCCTGCTCCTATGTTCGGTGAGGGCGCTTTGATAGGGGACCTTGGTCCATAGAAGGACTTGCCACCCCAGCTATCACAGGATAGGGGGAGAGGTCGACAACAGGTCGGTGAGGAGGAGGAGACAACACAGGAGGAGGCGACACCACCAAGGCCAAGGTGGCAGAGAAGGTAAGATCCCCCACCAGCTACCCCTGTCTCTTTGACACCACCAACTTCTACTGTAGCTATGGTGGCACTAGCGTCACCGGGAGTGGACACCGATACTGACGGCATGGGTCCTAGCATCGAACCTCACCCTAACCCAACATGGTAGCCAGGGGACCCAATTATACATGATATGCTATTCATGTTTCCATACTTTCAGTTTTTTGCTTTGCGATATATACATGCCATGTGATACTGATACCTTTTTATTTCTTTGTGGTTGTAGAGGACGTACAAGGATGGACTAGTCTTATAGCTCAGTGGATTTCAAAGGTTGCCCTTGCGGTACTGATTCAGGGGTCAGTCCTTGAGGCTTATCGTCCGGCATCTGCGGGATGGCATGCCCCTAGCTTCGAGCCAGTTGCACGTTTGAGGACCGCCTACGATGAGCGGGGTGTGGAGATCGTCCAGCTCATTGCAGAGTTGTCGACCGTTCAGGGAAAGTGGGACCAGTTGTCAGGGGAGTTGTGGATGGTGCTCGTCGAGTGAGATACGACAGTGAGGAGGGTTGATGCCGCCGAGAAGGCGCGTGACACCCTCCAAAGTTTTCTTGATGACCTCAATGGGAAGCTGACAACTGTGATCCCAACAAAGGTTCAATGACTATGGGACCAGTTGAGGTAGGTGGAGCTGATGATATCCTCCCTACAAGGGGAGATCAGGGGGATGCGGGTAGCCTTTTCCGTATCACGTTCCCACCGTTCATGCTCCATGATCACCGTTCAGCCCCTCCCTAGGGTGATAGAGCATCCACCAGAGCTAGAGTGCTCTGAGAGATATGCACCGTAGTGATCAAAGGCTCATCATCATCAGTTTTGTATATAATTTTTGTAGCGAGATACATATATATTCATATATACTTGTAGATATTTTGTATAGACACATATTCAATAGCCACTCATTTTTTATAGCAGTGGCCAGATACATGTACATGACATCTGATACATACATGCGTATATATATATATATATATATATATATATATATATGGATACATCGATTTTGATTTCATGGTATTGTTTCACTTGGATGTGTATGTTCTTTATTTTGATGTATGTTTATGCTATGGATGTTATATGCTCATATGGATGTATATTTACATTAGATGCTAAACATGATTTAATAAACACACATGGTTTTATGTTAATTAAATTCAAGGATGATCTAATGGTTTTAATAGAATTAATGTGATGCATGGTCACACACACACACACGCACATGGTCACTCACAACACAAAAATTTTCTTAATGTGTGAATGAATAATGTCAACATATGTAGTGCTATTTCCCTTCTGTAGAGAGAACACCACATAGATGACACATAGAACACTATGTGTAGTATCGATGAAGATGCATCGCATTAACGGGTTCTTTTAAAGGCGTTCCATCCATAGATGATAATCCATAAGCACCTGAGCCATATACGAAGATCACAATGTAAGGGCCTAACCAGTTGGGATTGAACTTTCCTCTCTGATTAGACGACACATTTACATTTCTCTGGTTTTCACAGAGAACCAGGTCTCCTATTTTAAAAGTCCTAGGAAGCACACCTTGATTATATTGCCTAGATAACCATTGTTGATAAGCTTTAAGATGTTTGAGGGCCCGTAGATAGTGCTCATCGAGCATCTCCAGTTGATGCAAATGGTTAACTCGATAGGTTTCATCATCATTTAACCCTTTAAGCGAAACCCGTAAAGACAAAATCTCCAACTCCAAAGGCATAATAGCTTCGGCACCATACACGAGGTTGTAAGGCGTTATTCCCATAGTCGTATGAACACTTGTGCCATAGGCCCACAAAGCGTATGTTAATTGAATATTCCAATTTTTACCATGCTTATTAACTGTCTTACAGAGAATAAGCTCGAGAGTTTTGTTAGACTCTTCCGCTTGATGATTAGATTGTGGGTAGTACAGTGTGGAAAACCTATGCTAAATATGGACTCTCTCGAGGAATTGCTTCAATTCCTTGTTCTTGAAGGGTGTACCATTGTCAGAAACAGGCGTAGAAGGCAATCCAAATCAAGAAATGATGTTGTTCATGAGGAAACTGTAGATAGCTCTAGTGTTCATGGATCAGAGTGGGATAGCTTTGACCCATTTCGTGAAGTAATTTGTAGTGGTAATGATAAAGGTATGTCCTTTGGAAGAAGGAGGTGATATTTTTCCAATAATATCCAACCCCCATTTTGCAAACGACCAAAGGGAAGTTTGATTTTTTAATTCTTGGGTAGGTGCATAAATAAGACAACTATGTTGTTGACATTGGGGGCACTTTTTAACAAAATCGAAGGAATCTTGTTCCATCATTTTCCAATAGTACCCCATGTGTATCAGTCTTCTTGCCAAGGATATACCACCAAAGTGTCCACCCTTGGAGCCTGCATGGGCTTCCCTAAGGGCAAGGGGTATTTCTGTTTTAGTGAGACACTTGAGAAGCAAGCCATTATAGGCCTTTCTATAAAGGACATCAGATAGAATAATATAACGAACTGAAAGATTTCTTATACGAGTGTGATCATTCTTTGTCGCATCATCGGGAAAGTTTCCATTCTTTAGGTAGTTGTAGATATCAGAAAACCATTCTCCAGAGTCCACATGGGAACATACAAGGGACTCAGCCTCAGGTTGGTTGGGAACCGCAGGGGTCCATAGGACCTAAACAATGAAGTGGTATTCTTTTGTATATTCTTCTGAAGGTACCAAGGAAGTAGTGCTTGCCATGGCATCAACATGTCTATTTTCTCTCCTAGGGACATTGTCTATCGTGAAAGAGGAGAACTGTTCTAGTAAGGATAGGGCAAGGTCCCAATAATGGGATAACTTACTCTGCTTTTCTTGATAGGTTCCCATTCTCTAGTTCACGATCAGTTCAGAGTCACCTAAAATACAAAGATGTTTGATTCTTAGTGCAATCGTGGCACGTAAGTTAGCAATAAGGGCTTCATACTCAATGATGTTATTGGTACAAGGAAAATCTAGTTGAAAGGATAGAGGAACTGGTTTACCTTGAAGGGATCAAGGACCACACCAGCTCTAGAACCAGTTTGACACCTTGATTTGTTGAAATACATTTTCTACTCAAGGTAAAACAGAAAGGGTCTATCTTGCATAGCCGGAATCAATACAAGAGGATTGGCCAAATAGGCTTTGATTGATTGAAAGGCTTTTTGACACTCTTCATCCCATATGAAGCGAACATCCTTTTTCGATAAATGAGTGAAAGGAAGGGTACGATCAGCCAACTGAGATATAAATCTTCGAATTGCCTAAATCTTCCCCTGTAAACTTTGCAACTCAATGATATTCCTTGGTGGAGGCATGTTAACAATATCATCAGTCTTATTAGTATCAACCTCGATCCCATGGTAAGAAACTATAAACCCCAGAAGCTTACCGGTGTCAACGCTGAAGACGCACTTATGGGGATTTAGTCTCATTTTGTAGAGTTGAAGCCTCTCAAAAATAAGATGAAGGTTCTCTACATGATCTTGACGGGTTATCGATTTCACTAATATATCATCAACGTAATCTTCTAGGATCTTATGGATAAAATCGTGAAATATTAGGGTCATCACCAGTTGGTAAGTAGCTCTCACATTCTTTAATCCAAAGGGCATAACCACATAATAGAAAGTACCCCATGGGGTAGTGAAGGTTGTCTTGTATTGATCATCCCGGTTAATACGAATCTGATTATAACCTAAGAAGCCATCCATGAAAGATAGTAATGCATGGCCTGCAGTCAAATCGACAATCATATCTATATTAGGCAGTGCAAAATCATCTTTAAGAGAATCCTTATTAAGATCATGAAATTTGATACATATGCGAATACGACCATCAGGCTTACTAATGACAACTATATTCATAATCCAAGGGGAATAGTCGATAGGACGGATAAAGCATGCTTTCAATAGTTTCTCTATCTCGGTCTTGACCATCAATGCCACCTTAGGATTGATCTTTTGGTTTTTTTATTTAACCGGCTTGGCATTGGGACATAGGACGATATTGTGAACCACTATAGATTCATCAATACTAGGCATATTCTCGTATGTCCAAGTGAAGATATCAGGATGAGAATGTAAGAGATCGAAGTGTTCATCTGCTTCCTTCGAAGAGAGACACTTCTCAATCTTGATCAATTTTTTTGAGGATTTAGGATCCATAGAAACTTCAATATTATCTCCTTTAAGAAGGGAACTGCAGTCTTCAGGATGAGATAGCGTGACATCATCACCGACGTTAGATAGAGGATCTTCCTCATCAATACTCAAAACAAAATAGACTCTCCAAAGTATGCCTGATTATGCAAACGATATGGGAACCATTTCTTATGATGATAAGGAGGCAATGGGGAATAAGCACCTAGAAATTCTTCTAGCGCTTCATCCGAAGAGAAGAAATTGAGAGGGATTTTCTTATCCTGCTCCCTTTTCTCTATTAACTTAGGGTGAACTAGGCTTAGCGGATCGACTGAGATCATATTAACACTCCACCAAGGCTTTTGTTTAGACTGTTCAACGGAGCATCCCAGACCCAGATAGTTTTGTCATGACTTGAACTAGATGGGGACTTGAATTACTTTCTCAATGCACCCTAGGCCTTTCAATCTATAGCCATAGTGAGAAGTGAGCTCATATTTGAACCCGTAACGAGTTTGCAAAACCTCAGGAGGCGGTGGGTCCATGTAGAGCGTTTCATTCCACCAATGGATGTCGAAAATTTCTACAGGGGTTCTCCCACCTTCTTTACTAGGCTCACAAACATTAATATCCTTTGTAAGAGGGGGATTATCTTCCTCAACACAAGATGGAGTGATATCCTGAATAGGATCACACTTCTCTTTTGCGGGAGTATCATCTGCCTTTGTGTCAAGGGTACTTGGAAGATCTATGCAAGAGGGGTTCACCTTGTATTCTGCAATGAAGAATTCAGAGAAATTCAAGGAGCCCCAATCATCTCCAAGGAAAGTGTTTGTTTGAGAAGTAGGTGAGGGAGACTCAGGGTCTTCTACTTTAGATGATTCCTCATTTCCAACACTCACTTTGGGAACAACTTCCACAAAGGGTATCGATGAAGAACATGCCATAGCATCAGCGATCAAAGATGGGATACAATTCTTGAGAGTAGATACAACCGAAGCATGACTGGCAGCGACCAGTTCACAGAGGTGAACGCCTTTTGGGTCTGCTTTAATTGAAGCTACTCTATTATTTGCAACAAACTTCAAAGAATGATGTAAAGTAGAAGTCACTGCACCCATAGCACAGATCCAAGGTCTCCCTAAAAGGAGGTTATATGGTAAGGGGTCGAGCATCACATAAACTAATGTGGGTAAGGTAACAAGGCCCAACTACAAAGGTAGTATTATCGTACCTAGAGCTTGGCACCTGACGTTATCGAATCCATGAATGTACAAGGAGGAAGTCGCTAAAGAAGATGAATCAATCTTAATTTTAGGTAATAGGTCTACACCACAAACATTGAGAGTCGAGCTAGTGTCAATGAGGGTGCGCCTAATCTTGATGTTGTTAACATTGACTATGATCATCAGAGGCTCTGCTTGCTTCTGCACATCCAGAGGCAGGAGTTCTTGCGGGTGGAATGTGATATTCAACGAATCAACACGAATATGAGCCAATAGTGCATTAAGATCTGCAACCTAGTGGAGGCAGGCAAGAGAATCTTTTGTAAAGCTTCCTGGAGTATCTCCTAATAAACCAGAGCAGTCTGAAGCAGGTCCCAAAGTGAGATCTTAGCCAGAGTAATGTGAAACTGCTCGACAAGATCATAATTTCCTGGTGCTTTGATCGCAGGTTTAGGTGTTGAAGGAAGACTTGGTTGAGAAGGTGGTAAAGAAGTAGGGAAAACGGTTGTGATGTAGGAATAGCAGGTTGTTGATTCAGATTTTGTTTATTACTCCTTGTAGGATATGTGTATCTGATAACGTTATAATATTTAGAGTTCATAGCTTTCATGAACCTTGAGTATAAGTCTGGTGAATTGCTACGACATGAAATTCCATAGACAGAGGAGTCGGTCGGGGTCACGTAAATGACAGGTTTCTTAGGGCTTGGAGGAGCCACAAAGACCACCACGACATTTACTGATCCATCAGCCTATCGAGAGGAGACTTATTCAGGAGATTTGCAGATAGGGGGGAGCGCTTCTAAGAAATCATCTAGAGCGTCTTCCAACATATCAAAATCTTCCTCAGAAAAGTCATTATCATGAACGTGCAACATCACAAAGAAAGATCTGACATTCATGTTGGGTTCATCAAAATGTGATATAAGAGGTATTCGCTACACACGGGTCTCTCCTTTCTCAAGAGATCACCAGGGAATAGACTTCCCTTATACACCTCAGGGTAATAAAATGATAAAGAACTAAGATTCGTTTCTGTTTCGGGAAAAACCACCAGAGACCTTGAGGGAGAAAAACTAAGATATTTTGTCTCAGAAGAGGGAGCTCTCGGCCAAAATACATTAGCACAGTTATAGGATGCTAGCGTGGCATGTTGTCATCCAAAGAACGCGCTGGCGTCCTGAGCAATAGAGAACTCAGAAACCCAAATAGACAGAAATAAGCTTTACTTCTAGGCTCAGGGGTGAGTCGTATTGAACTATTATGACTAATCAAAAAGCTAGAAATTGAAATGAACACAAGGATGCTTGGAGAAAGCTTACCTTCGTCTGGACGTCTGAATCTTCACTCCAAGGTCCTCTTCATGACCTACACACAAAAGAATGAGTTGAAAGTTGTTGAGTGGCTATATAGGGGCCTACCTCAGTCAGAACCTGCTTTGGTGTTCCCACCTCCATGGACAGCCAAGTTGGAAAGGAGTGCTAAAGAAGTAAACAAAGTGTGTGGTGAAATAAAAACTCGCTTAGGAGTAGAACCCGCACCACAAGAAGAGTGTGGTGAAAGAAAAACCCATTCTAACCACAAGATAGTAAATGAGCAAATATGAAAGGAAAGTGAAAGAGAGAGAGAGTTACCCACAGGCCTAGACCCTCTTCGGAGCACACTGATGCACCGTTGAGTGCTTGCTTGAGAGTTACTGCAGCCGTTGGGAGGACCTCAGTCTGGCATGACTTCGCTTGTGAGAGCACTACTATCAAAAGTGAAGAGATCTCAAAGTTGGAGCAAAGTAACAAGAGAGCTTGAGTGATGTCTTACAACCCCCAAATGAGAGCCAAAAAGGGGTTTTTAATGCTTGCAAGGGAACCAAAGAGTTGTTACTTTCAGAATGTAACCGCCAGGACACGTGTCTCAAGGGTTAATATTCCATATTCCATGTTTTGAGCTCAAGAAACCGACATGATGCTAGTGTGTTGCACAGACATCTGCACGCCGCGTGTGTGTCCAGAGCCTAAATTCTCGGGAAATGTGTCACCAGGATTTTGTCGCTCATCCACAAGTCCACATGGAGTTAGAATTGTGAAATTCTTACTCATTGGGTTTTGTCATTAATATTTCAAGGCATCATAAATGCTAGGAAAAAATGCCAAAATGTGGAATTGCCCCTAGGTGCAATTCTACAACATTACAACATGAAATAACACATAAAATAATTCTTAAATGGAGAGAAGAATGTAAGGATTGATTTCTTCAAGAGAGGAATGAATGCAAAAGATAGGGAACCGACCAATGCCAAAGAGAAAAGGATAGAGAAAGAGCATATACCATTTGTAAAGCCAAGCCAGGACTTGAAGAGGGACACATGTATTCTATCCGAAAAGTCTAACTGCAAATTCACCATAAACATATTAGCTGCAGAAAAACACGTTGGGCAAAAAAGAGAAAATAGACAAATAAATTCTATATACATGACATGACGTAGTCTGATTAGATAAAAGACAGTGTTGATAGGTATGGCTGGTAAGGCTAGAGACCATACGAAAAGCAGATAAGCTTGTAGTTGTTGAAAACTACATTGCAAGATAGGTACATAAAAGACAAGAAAGGTCTAGTTAGGTTGCCCCCAAGCTAGAAGACGAGATCATAAGACATCTATATTTTAAGACATATTTTTGAAAAATAAGAATAAGATGATATGATTTCTCCCCTTAAAGCATCAACATATTTACTGTGTTGATGGTTTAAGGAAAATAAGAGGGGAAGAAAGAAGAGAGAGGGGACCATCCTCAAGGACACACACCTCCAAAACAAGTTACGCGTGCCCCCAATGTACAAGAGAGGATAACCATGCTAGATACTATTTTGTTTCTACCACATAGAAAGCATGGGTGCACACAATCTTGTACCACCATGAATGGAAATGAGCAAGTAAATCTACAGATTCCGCATAGTGAGGAACAACACAATAAAATAAGGTTTATAATTTAGAATGAACAAGATAGAGGTAAACCTCAATATCACTTGTTACTCGAAGAAGAGACAGGTGCATCAATAGATGGAAGAGTGATGGTACCCGAATCAAGAAGTAATTGCATTGTATCCTTCAAGGCCTTGCATTTGCTAGTGGAATGGACAAACACTTGATGGTATGCACATAAAGTATGTTTTGTTTTATCATGTTTATAAAATATTATGTGTAGGAGGAGGAAAAGACAGGTGCATCAATAGATGGAAGAGTGATGGTACCCGAATCAAGAAGTAATTGTATTGTATCCTTCAAGGCCTTGCATTTGCTAGTGGAATGGACAAACACTTGATGGTATGCACATAAAGTATGTTTTGTTTTATCATGTTTATAAAATATTATGTGTAGGAGGAGGAAAAGTAATTAAGTGGGCTTTAAGAAGCCTCAACAACATATGCTCTTGCTCAAATAAAGGATGAGGAATAAGAAGCAACCCTTTCTCTTGTGAAGAAGAGTTTTACTACTCACAAGAAGAAGACACAAAGATAATAGACGATGGATGAGGGGATGGAGACAAATGAGAAGGCTTGTAACCTAAACCCTTGTAAAAGAGTGAGTATCAGTTCCAAACAAACCTTAACTCCTTGTTCCATGCACCCAAGACCATTTCCTTTATACACATGCTTAGAAATAATATTAAATCCAAATCCATAATGTTATTGCAACTCCTTAGAAGGGGAGGATCAACATTAGGGATATTATAATTGTTCACATTATCCCATGATACAGAAGAATAATCATTTTCGATAGTGGATGTGATTAATATTGTTGGGATACCAAGGTGGGTAGGGTTGACTTTATATTCCCCAATAAAGGATGTTGTACGGTCTAAATAACCCTAATCATCATCGAGACATGCATTTTCTTGAGAAGAAGTAGAAGGAATATACTCAGGATTTCCTGCTTTAGGAGGATATTCTTCAGGGACATCTATCTCAAGAGTATCCTTTGTAATAGGTACTGTTGGAGTAGATGTCAAAGTATTAGAAGATAATGAAGGGATAATTTTTTTTAAAGTCCAATTGAAGCCTTACCAACAACCACCATCTCACATAAGTGTACAACATCAAGATTAGCCTTGATTGTGACTACTTTATGAATGAATTTGATGGATTTATGCAAGGTTATCGTGCCTAAGGTTTACAAAACTACATTATCAAACCCATGAATAAATAAGGAAGAAGCAACAAGAGAGGTTGAATCAATTTTAATTTTAGGCAATAAATAAATGCTACATACGTTGAGTGTCGAACCAGTGTCAATAAGAACATATATCTAATCCTGATATTGTTAATGTTAACTATTATCATCAAAGGATTTTCTTGATTTGTACTTCCAGGGGTGGGAGTTCATGTGGATATAACGTAATATTCAGTGAATCTACACAAATATGATCTACCAATGCATTAACATTTGTTGGCCTAGCAGAAGAAGGAAAGATAATATTTTGCAAGGCTTCTTGAAGCATACCTTCGTAAACCAAAGTTTTTTGAAGCAAATCCCAAAGTGAGATCTTGGCAGGAGTATCACGAAGTTGCTCGACAAGATCATACTCACTTGATTGCTTAGTTGTAGGTCTAGGCGCTTGAGGAGGCTTGGTTGGGAAGGTGGTAAAGAAGTAGATTGATTTAGTTGATTCCTTCTAGTATCATAAGTATGGCCTATCACTCTATAAGAGGGAGTCTTGGATTGCATGAATTTTGTGTAAAGGTGTGATGTATCACTTTCAATAGGAAACCCATGAATAGAACAATTCCTTTTAGGAGAAGGACTACTCGAAGTCACATAAATGATTAGTCTCTTAGGACTTTGAGGAGCTGAAAAGACTACAATTACATTTACAGATTCATTATGACTTATAGAAGAATTATTTGAAGAAATATGCTCAACATCTATCCTTGGAGGATCTGATGTGAGAGGAGACTCATCATTCACTAATGCATCATCTCTAGAAGAGAATGCATTTGAATGAAGAGAAGGTAGAGTAACATTAAGAAAAGAATCAATGATTTCATCTTATTGCAATAAAAGATCCTCTAAAACAAGAGGAATTATATGAGAAGGATCAAAGATATTGAGTGACATAGGTGAAGCCAAATCACCATCACATGAATGGGATGGAACATCATTAACACTTTGAATAAAACTATAAATTGAAATAATAAAGGAAGATAGTAAATGCATTTTGAAAGTAATGAGTTGAATATAAGAAATAACACAAAAAAGTCAACTGAAGGATGGCATATTATTTCTACTTTGACGGAATGGAATGGGATTCAGGGAAGTGCCCCAGAATATTTTATTTTAGAAGGAAAAATATTTGACCCTTTTTTTAGTGTTTGCATTGAGTTCACCAAAATGTAGAGGAGGAAATTTGATACCCTCAAATCTCAGGGCAAGCAGAGTCTTCAAGGATCAAATGGTCCTCAATTACCTTAAGGAAAAAAGCTTAGGTGACTGGATAAAATGATGAGAGTTCCAAAAATAGAAAGATTAGGTCACAAAGGTTTTCTAGATAGTCTATCGAGTTCTTGAACAAGGATGATAGTGTGGTGCACATACGTCCCAATAGTGTGCTAGCATCTCATACGGATTGAAAACTGAGAATATCTCAAAAAACAACTAAGTGACTACTAACAATTCTGATTGTTATGGAGTCCTGAAATATGGGAAGATAATAAAAAACAACAGAAGCTAAAGCAATGTAAACTAAATGAAATGTAAGTGATAAAACAATAGAAGAAAGAAATGCTCACAACAAATCAAGAAATGAGGCCTCCAAAAAAGAAATATCTCCAACACCTACACAAATAAGATCAAGAGAAAATGTTGGGTCTATGTAGGGGATTGCCTCAGTCAAACCCCCATTTCAGTGTTTCCACCTCCACAAACAACCAGATAGACAAATAGGTAGAAAGATAAATAGACAAGATAATAAAATGCATAAACAAGGGATATGATAAGTCACAAGATGCTCAAATACATAAGACAAATAGATATACTTGTAAGGATTGAGGAAGCCAAAGAGAGAAATAAAGAGAGAGAGAGAGAGAGTTGCGAGAGCCAAGAGAGTCGTAGAGAATGTTGTGAGAGTTTGAGACTGTTGTAGCAAGTTGTAGAGAGTTGTGCAAGCTTGAGAGAAAGAGAGAAAGAGAAAGAAACTAAGAGAGAAAGATCAAGAGAGCAAGAGAGAGAGAAAAATAAAGTGAAAAGATAGATTTAAAAGAGAGAAGGGGAGGGAAAAGAAGGCTCCCAAGCCATTACAAGCTATCCCAAGTCATTTCCACCAACCAAGGTAGGTGAAAAGTGGAAAAATGCTCAAAAATGGTTGTTTGAACATTGAAATATCATAGGACACTAGTGTGGTGCATGGACGTCCATATGAAGTGCTAGTGTCTAGAAAAAATATGCTAAAAATGGTAGGCACAAGGAAAACACAAGGTTTCACGCAAAGCTAACATAAGAAGGCAGTTGATGAAAAGAGGTATTGAGCATACTAAGGGGAAAAAGGATGATGCAAGGGATAAGATGATCCTATAAAAATACTAAGGAGTGGACAGTAAAGTGGATACAAAAGTGTAGGTGAAATTGCAACTTGGGTATGCAATTTTTTGACACTACACCTCCTAATCTCCAAAAACTTGATTCTTAGCCCTTTAAGTATTTTTTAAAGTTAGAGTTTTAGAGTTCTTACATTGATACTTGTTACAAGTCATCCAAAACCATAATCCTTGACATGCAATAAGAGTTATGAGATATCCCTAACCTTCATTCTCTATTTTTTCTCATGCCTTTGTTGATGTTTCAAAATTCCTCTTCCCAACATGCTTTCCTTTTGAACCTCAACTCCATAACCTATTGTATTAAGTTACCTTTTGAAGTTTGGAATTCTAACCACCCCTTTAATTGAGTATCTCCTCCTTAGTATCTCTGATCCCTGAATTTTGATGTTTCCTTAAGCATATCTTTTTAGAGTTAAATATGCGAGGATACTCTAAATGTGGTACATAGTATGATTTGTCCCTGAATCTTAATCCTTGAGACATTACACTATGTTATCTCATTATGATTTCTAGTTCGAACATCCCACGATATGTATAAATTAAGGGATCTTGTGATCCTTGACTTCTGATAGATTCCTCTATTTTCCCTTTTGACGTCACAATTTTAGTGATCCTTATACATATTTTCTTGAATCATGAAGAATGGATTACCTCTAATCCTTGATGCCTTGACATTAGCATTTTCCATGAGGTGTCCCCAACCCTTGATACCCAAAACTTCACAGTTCTTATGCCTTGTATTATTTACTCCCATCTACCTCCCAACATGACCAAGATCACCATTAATGACCCAACATGGATTTTTAACTTCTCAATCAAAATTTCCTACCTAGAAAAAAACTATTCATCATAAAGGAATGACTTAGCATGCATTTCTAGTAATGGATAAGGCATCACATGAAACCACTAATACAATGTTAACATTTTAACCCAGGCTAGTAGTCCTCACACAAACTTCAAGTTGTTATTCCAATAGATTTTTCCTACTCTTTATTGGCCTAAACATCAAAACTCAATGACATTATCAATGTATAGGAAATTCAAAGACATAACATTCTTCCATGCATGACATGTATATTTAAGCATGTTTGGCCATGATATAATGCATGTTTCATAGAGAAGCAATACCCAATGGACATGTGTTTCCCTTTCTACATACCAATCAATTTTTTTAGATTTAATGAGGATGACATGACCCCCTTTGTTTTCCCACAAATTGAAGGGGAATATTTAAGTCCCAAATTTGTATTTCTAGAGAGGGGGAAAAAGGAGAAAAATGAGAGAGCATAGCAAAGGAAGAAACTTTCTCAAAAAACATAGCATTCTTAGTTTCTAGATCTAGGTAAAGCATTTTGATATTGTAATGAAATATGTCTATCCCAATTTTTTAATAAAATACTTGTATAATTTGAAGAGTGAACAATTGAAGGTATAATTGACCCTGATTGAGTGTTTCTATGTGTATGGTGTATATTTATTAATGTTTTGTTCATTAGTTGGCCAGTTAGATGACTGTAAAATCCTTGCAAAGATTTTGAGGTATCTTTTCATTACAAGAAATGAATTTTATAGGCATGCTCATGGATTACCAAGTAGACTCATTTAATATTCTAAAAACACCTATTATATTTTTGGATGCATGTGTAGAACCTAGTTTTCCTGTATATTTTGGAAGACACAACCTTTTGTGATACCTTCATTAAGGTATCACCATTGGTTTTAGTTATTACATGTTTTGTATAAAATAAATGGTTGTGCTATCCAAATAGATATAGGCACTAGTATACTATTAGATCTACCTCCCCATCATACCAACACACTTAAAACAATTTAATATAAATATATTTTTACTTTAACTATGATCTAGTCTTTTCTCACCACCATGTCTTAATGTGTATAATTATATAAGGGATTATCATAAAACACATTCACAAAAATTTGTGTGGAATATTATCTAATTTAATAAGGTTCTTAACCATGAATAGTGAAAACCACCATATATGCATGAAGTGACAAATGAAATAGGGGTACATTATACAAGGGTTATGGTATGTGTCATGGTAAGTGTTTAGTTTCCATGGTATTATCTATTTTAGCACCTTAGGGAAGCCCCTCTTAGTTTAGCATAGCCAAAAGTGAAGGAGGTTTTACCCACCTCAATAATTGGTTCATTTTTCCCCAACCTAAACATAATTTCATGTTATTATTCTCAATTTTAACACCCCTAGTTTTTGGGAGAGGATTAGGCTTTAGGGATTTGAGATCTACAACTATAGTCACCAACAAAACTGAGTAGAACACCATAATTAAATTTAACAAATAAATAATATGTGTCACTAAAGATTAAATTAATGTGAATTGTGCATACTTTAGGTTGTTTTTATTTTCCTTTTATTTCTTCTAACTAATGTTTCATGTCATAAAGTTGAAAAACAAGACCATGGCGTTGTTTATTTTATTTTAATGTCATTAGGTTATTTCCACCTTGTCCATTTCTTCCAATTCCTTTTCCATTATAACTATGTTTTTGTAAGTTTGTATATAAAATAATAAGGTTATTATATTGTGTGGGATAAAATTTTGGAATGTGTATTATTTTAATCACTATCATACACATAAGTGGATTTATCATTCATATTTTATCATGTGCCTCAAATTATTTCCCATAATAGAATAAATCCATGTATAGAGAGGAACAATATAACCTTTAGGATCAACTCTATATTCCCCTACACTTCATGGTGTAAAATATTAAGGTCCCCAATCATTATCAACTAAAGAAAAAACATTATATAGGTCACATTTGTTGGTGTTCTTATTAATAATAGGGTTTTGTGTAATAATATCCTTAGAAAAATCACCCACATTATAACAATTAAAGGGATGAGCATCCACTAATATTATGTATCACTTTTAATTATGCCAAAATTTCACATGTATATGTAGTGTAAAAGGTACAACTCTCATATCATGTAATCATATGGATGCACTAGTATAAATTTATAATATAATCCACCTAACATCACATAGGACAATTTACCAAAAGTAAGACTATAATAAGTAAACCGAGATTACGTAAAGAATTTCTACCTACATTATAAAAGCCTCTAATGTTAAGATTATTTTTTTGCAACTTGGTCATGTCCACATTTATATTTTGTAAGTAATTCTCACTACAAATATTTAGGCTAGATCTATTGTCGACTAAGGACCATTTTAACTTTCTTGCACCATATATCCCCACCATGTATAAAGGTAAATTATCATTAATAACAAACTCATGTTGGAGATCAACACCATTGAATAACATATCATGGAACTCCGTGTTTCCAATAGATTCAGTCAATTAAGTCAAAAGTTGTGGAGGAGTGTCAAAATTTTAATTATCTTTTTTAAAGATTTTTGCATGGCCTTTATACACAATTGTGAGTACATACTAGATTCTAAAGAGATATCTTACATTATTTATTTTATATCATTAATAATATCATATTCCTTTGTAGGTTATTTTGTAAGTGTAGGATTATAAGGAATATTGGGTACATTAGATGGAAAATAAGGGTGTTAAATGTGAACATCTTAGCCTCTAGTTACTCTTTGATAAGTATTATCAATAGTAGTATAATCTTGTGACTTATATGTAACATAAAAAGTAAGCTTATGTCTATTATAAGAGATATAAACATGAAAGGTAGGATAAGAATGCACATATGGCATATGAATGGTAGGTGTAGAGTCTATACTATTGTATTGTAAACTTGGTAGAACCTACACAATTCAGAGGTATATCTGACTGAACAATCCATTCAACATTATAAAGACTACATTAAAATGTCAACCCAAGGTTTGTAAACTTTTGATGGTGTTGCACTGTATGTGCCTTTAGAGACCTATGACTACCTAAGTTATCATATTTAAGATATTATACTTGTTGGAAATTACAAAATTGCATAATAATGAAAGAAAGAAACTAGAACTAATGGCTACAGGTTCCTATAGGTTAACCTGTAACTGAACTATTACTAATAAAGTATTACTATATCAACTCAAAACTGATCAAAACTAACAAATCAACTAATCCTAACCTCTGAAGTACTACTGGTTAACCAAATACATGCATGATCATGAACATTCACTATCAATAATCAAGGCATGAGATTCTAATTTAACTTGTATGTAATTCATGAAGTAATGATAAACAAAAAAAACTACTAAATAAAAATAAACTACTATAAATGAAGCGAAGAACAGTTACCTTGAGTGGCCTACTCAAGTGGTTGTTCTCACTTAACTAAAAAAAAATCTATCAGATTCTATGCATCCATGTGAAACTGAACTTCATTCATTGCATATCACAAAAGATTATACAAAATCTTCTTCACAAATTGTATTCAATGAAAATCATTATGAGTAACCATCATGCTTGTTGATAACTTAAAACTTGAAAACAACTGATAATGAAATGCTAAAATCAACTAACTTATCTAAGGAATCATCCATCGGCTATATACAAGCACGAGAGAGTTTATTTCAAGTAACAACTAACTGCAATCATTAACTTCCACTCCTAGATATCAAAGCATATAGTTAAGATTGAATTGTTCAAACTATAACTAAAAAGAAAGAATAATCCTAATAGAACTGAAACTCTGTAAAACACAAAAACATTTATCAAAATCCTATCAACAAAAGAGTTCTTCTTCTCCAATGCTTATTAACTTGTTATAATGATGCACGTTCAATCTCCATCAGGTGTCTTCAAACAATAGATATTACATTCAGCTTAATCTAGAACCTCCCCTATTTCATTGTCCCATTCTTCCTTTTGCTACATGTTACAACTTCCAGTTGCTACATGCTACAATTCCTCCTTGGCTGCAAAAAGGTTAATTCACAAAACA
>VDFB02281492.1:445972223-446031691 GCA_007258455.2 Sequoia sempervirens
AAAAAACAAAACATGATCAAAATCCAAAAAAAAAAGAAAATGGATTGAAAAAAGTAAAGAAAAAATAATTGTCCTCTAGTGAAAATCACCTTGGTGGCGCTTTGGGGCAAGTACCTTGGTGAAAACTTGGAAAACAGGCACCTTGTGTAAATAAATCACCTCCATCTATTCTTTGTCTCTTTATCATATCATTCCATCCATCACATCATTCATCCTATTTATTCAATCGCCCATCCGCATCTGCATCATAGCTTGATATTGTGAAGTATCGTATTCCCTATAGTACTACTTCGAATATTCCAAAGTTCAACTTTTCCTTCCTATATCGAGGTAGTCTATTGCATCATACTGGGGGCAATTCATTATGGATCAAATTGGGTTCTTGTATATCATAAGTTTATTGGAAATCTCATCGAAAATCCCAAAAACATTCATAAAACATTCATCAAAAAATCAAAAAACATTTGCAAAATCTTGTATAGCCGAAAATCCAAAAACATCCAAATTCCTATACAACTAAAATCCAAAAACATTCAAAAATTGTAAAGTCAAAATCCTAAAATATCTAGAAAACATCAAAATCCCTAAAAAGGTCAAAACATTAAAAATCCAAAAACAATGCCATGTTGAACTGCAAGTCTCTGAGCTTGAACGTAGGCAAGGAAATCATTGATGTGCCTCTGAGACACCCTAGGTCAGTCTTTAGGAGTTTGTCATAATAAACTGGAAATTCATTACCTGTTCATCTTCATCTTCAAATAAGTCAAGTTAGTCAAACTACGTGGTCTCTGTGTGTATAACATAGGTAGGCTCATCTTTGATCAGCCCCCGAGGCCCCTGGGATGGGTCTTTTAGGTTAGGTTCTTGGTCAGAACTCGGAAAACCCCTAAACATCCAAATATTGGAAAATCCTAAAACATTTAAAAATAAAAAAACACAAAAACATTGGAAAACCTTAGAAAACCCTAAACAAACTCACATAATCGAAAACCAAAACATCCACATAAACTTAATTTCAAAAAGATAAAAAACAACCTCAAAACATCTTAAAATACCAAAACATAGAAATATTCCAAAAATCCAAACCCATCCATCCCATCTCTCTTTCACTCGCAATAAACCTTCACTCATCATAAATCAACCGTCACCTTCAATCTTTAGCAAAACAAATAGAAAGAAAGTATCACAAGTCGTAAAGTGAAAAACTAAGTGTCAAAATCTAAAGTCTAGATCATAGGTAAATGATTCAGTGGAGTTTGTATCAACAGCTTATCACACACCTCATCCTAATCAAACCATCTGATAGCATGTCCTAAGATGATCCTTTTGACAATGGGCATCAACAACAGAAATCACCTTAGCTACGTTAAACTAGAAAGAGAAATAGATAACACTAATTGTTTGTCTTTAATCTTCTCTTATGATTTATATTGTCTCAATGATTTAGAGAGAAAGGAATGGGGCATCGATCATTATCTTTCATTTGTTGTGCTTGTGGGTACTCTTGTAAAATAATCTTGGTGCATGCTTGCTTAGTTGTGTGTAGGGAGGTTATTTAAAGTAGATTGTTGACTATTGTGTATGCTTTGGTCCAATATATTTTAAACTACTAAACTACATTCTGACAAGGTTTCCATATGTCAAGATGTGAACAAGAACTATCCTATCTGTTTATAGAGTCAAAGTCCATTACACTAGATACAACACCATCCTGGTTATTAATACCTTGATGCATCGTGTCTATGTGTTATATCAAACAATAAGGAATGATGGAAAATCCCAATCCCAAGATATGAGAAAATCATCATCCATCTCTCATCACCATCTCTAATAAAGTCTCGGTGGATCATGGGCTTGTTGGAATTTTTGAATCAATCATCAAAATCAATGGTCAATCATCTCTTTCTTCTATCTTCTTTCCATGCTAGCCTATTATCATGACAGTCAACAAAAGCATCATCAATGCATCCATCCTGCATCCACAAATCATCAGCATGCATACACATCACATATCATAAGCATACACTGCATACATATCATGAACATCTGCATTATCCATACATACGTCCATATGTATAAATTATCACCTCATCACTGGCATAAAAAGGTACACAAAAAGAAATGCATCCATATCATTTGCACCTGCATAAGCATATCATATCATCCATCCCATAACATATCATAAAAAGATACTAAAAAAGGAATATAACATTGCATCCATCCCATATCATTGCATCTCATATCATTGCATCATAGATCATCATCACATATCGCATAAACATGAATAAAAAGAAGTACCTCCATCACATTGCATCCATACATGATCATAATACATAAACATGTCACATCACATCATATCAAATGCATCCATACATTCATAAAGCATGAAATAAAAGAACATATCACATCATGAATTCGTATCATCTCGTATATATATATATAAAATGGTTGTCATGGTACAATATCTAAATCAATGTATGTATATCATCAAAATGTACAATGTACACGAGGCTATCAAAAAAAATCCTATGAGTGTATCTATGTATCAATAATCAGGTTATACAAAAAAATGTGTTTGCAAAATCAAAGGAGGTCTATCCCTCGTTGGCTCTGTCCCCATCTCCTGGCTGGTCTAGCTGCCTAACTGAAGAGAGGCACTGGGTTGAACCTGGCTATGAAGCTCAAAATCAGGTTGCATGCGGTGGGGAGGGATGTCTCTATAATACAAGGTCTAATAATATGCTACCTCCTCCCTTGTTGTACCATACAGTTGCGCAGACATAGTATGACCGACTAACCCCTGAGCCTGTTGAGACTACTACTAAGACACAACCTCTAGCTATTGTCGTCGGACAACCTCCTAAGCTAACTAGACATCTGATGTCTGCCTCAGCTATCTCTCATGATCTCTCTATTGTTGGGCCTAGTCCCTCTCAGCTATGAATTCTAGTACCTACTGTCGAGCCTGATCTCACTCAATTATAACCACTTCTATCTGCTGCTGCAACTATTGTATCTAAACATCATGGGGATCTGGCCCTGGTGGTGGCTGTTGTGGTGGATGTTGTTGTATGGGTGGCTATTGTGGTGGCTACTAATGCAATGGTGGTGGGGGTGCACCTGAGACCTGTCCATCCTATTGTTGGCCATCTTGGCCATCCTATCTTCCACCCCGTCCTCTGCCCTACCCATCCTATGGCTGGCCTTGACCTCTACCTGCTCCCCTCCCTCTCATCCTCCCTCATGGAGCTATACATATTGGATCTATCAGTCTGGAATGGGTTACGAACCATGCATCATATGTAGACGTCGTCTGTGCATCTACCTACCCCTGATCATAGGCCCATGGCCTTGCAACCAATTGTTTGAAGCCCTCGATAACCTCATGGGCTAGGATTGTGTGTCCCCATGTAATCTCTTGTGTTGATCTAGAAAAAATGGTCATATAGACATCATCAGGCATGTCCTGCCTCTCGCCAAACTGTTTGGAAACTCTATTAGGAAGGTACCTCTCAATCATGGTGTCCTCACGACCCTGCATGTATCGGGTCTACCGAGAAAAGAATAACTATTGTACATCATCATACCATGTTGGCATCTGAAGCCACGACCACCATCTGAACATTGTCATATCATCAATCACTCTCCTCCAGTACGGGATACCGAGATGCCCTCTGTGTTGAAGAGTGATGGTGAATCTATACCTCCAGATGACTAGATCATCTAGCTCCACATCTTCCATATGGATAATAGGTCAGAGCATGGAAATGTACTCCCATGCCCATATGTGTAGAAGAGTGACCCTTGTGCCAATAGCTCTTCCATTTTAGTACATGAAGTCATACATATCATGGTAAAGGGAGGCCAACATCACTGGCCCCCATGCATATTGAGTCCTCTAGAAAAGCATCTTGTGCCATGCCAGCCCCCATCCTGGACTGAATCCCCTGCTCTGTCGATCTGGGGCAACCAAACCTAAAATCACTATAGCAATGATCAATCTAAAGGTCGACGAGTGACCTCTGTACAACTCTAGGTCAATCTGAGAGTTGAACAAGACAACGGTCTCCTATTCAAGAACCTCATGACAGACGTCATATCCTGCATCAGTGTCATAAATAACCTACTCTCCATGTATGGGAAATCAAAAAATCCACCATACATCCTCTAGCATCATTGTCACCTTGCCAATGGGTAAGTGGAATGATGAGGTCTCACTATGCCATCACTCGCATAGTACTGTCATCATCACCAAATGGGTCCACACAACGGGCATATATGCAACGTATCACAATTCGATCTCCCCAAGGTGCTCCTGTCGAAGCTCAGATAAATCATCAAGTCTGGATAAAATAGAGGGCCAATGCTCGTGGGACATCAAAGGTTGGATAACCTCCTGCACCCAAGAAGCGCATGATGTCAAATTTTGTTAAAATTGGCTAAATTTTGGAGTTTTTATGCCCCAAATGACAAAAGCGTCACTATTTACGAAAGCGCCACTATAATCTAAATTCCAAATAGCGATGTTGTATACCTTTAAATTCTAAATCGCGACTAGCATCGTTCATCACACATGTGTTGCCATTTACAATTTGAAAACCCTAAATCTAAATTGCAAATTGGGCAGGTGTGTCGCTATTTACACCCACACCACAATTTGAAATCTAGAAACCCTAATTTCAAATCACAAAGTGTGTTGCTCATTACAATAATATCGCTAAAAATGAAAATAGTGTTGCCGATTCTCAAAATGGCGTTGCAATATAGCGACACCGCCCTAACCTAAATTTCAAATTACAATAAATGCACTCAAAATTCAAAATACAAGCCAAGTTTTGAATCACATACCGTTGGTCGTGCACCTAGAGGCCTCTGGTACTCTCGAACTCGGTCAGAAATGTGTTGTGGGAGCACTTGTTGAGCCATTTCGTCAAGAGGTCAGAGCTAAAAATGCAAGAATTCTCTAAGATGTGAATGCACAAATGAATTGAAAGTGACCCTTCATCACCTATTTAAGCCTAAAAATTAGGGTTTTTTGCCTAATTTAACCGTGTAGCTGGGGTTTTTCACCAATTTCACCAATCTTGCCAAACGAGGCTTATTTAGCACCGTTTTTTTGCATTTTTGGGCCCCTGAGGCAGTATTTTAACTTTGTCAAGAAATCAACCCAAAATTCCAAATTTTTGCCTGATTTCTCAAGGGGACATGGAACCAGCTTATTCCTTCCACTGGGGAAACAGTGAGGCATCCAAAATAAAAATTAAAAATTATTTTTTGATTTAAGCAGCAGTTTTTAATCCGAAAAGGTGTCAGCCTTTGAACCAATGTAATAGGTACCTCACTTCAAAGAGGGGCAAAATGTAGACAATTAAAAACATCCTTAATAATATCATGTACTTCAATCAGATATACTAACATCATTTCATCCTAAAACCCATCCTCTTTTCGCTTAATTGATTAAATTTTCCTAGCTATTTAATTAATTATGTCATTTTCACCTATTAACCTAATTAATCTAATTAGGTTAATTCACCCCTTTCATGCTAACATTTCACCCTATTAAATTAAATACATCAAGTAATTTAATTTAAATCCCTAAGTCTTCTTATTTAACTAAATAACCCTACATTATTTAATTAAATATCATTCCACTTTATTTAATGAATATCATGAAGTTCCCCTAATTGCATAATTAAACCTTTGTTTAATTATCAATTACTAATCAATCTAATCCCTCCACTTGCAAGGGAATATTCCTCCTTTACGCATTCCTCCAAAAGGAATATTCCCATGGAATATTCCTTCCCCTTTTTGCACATTAAAACCTTGTTTTAATTTGCCAAATATCTAATTTTCCCTCACCCATGAGAATATTCCAAAGAATATCCTCTCTCCTGACTCATTTGAAAAAAGGGAATATTCTTCTTCCTAACAAACTTACAAGACTTCTTGTGCAAGTTTTGAGTGTGTTTGTTTGGAAGAATATGGGCCCGTGATTCTTTCTTTGATCCATGTGATCATTGATTCTCATCCGTTGACGAGAATCCATGATCCATGTTTCATCTGTCCTCCATCCTTGACCATTGATTAACCTTTTTAATCTCAACCCTTCATTTCTCATTTGTCCTCCTATAAATAGATCACTATTTGGAGACAAATGGATCCATCTTTTAAGAGCAAACTCATGATGTTAAAATCACTTGCACTTGCACTCATATTTGGCACTTATTTAGCATATTTGTAGTTTAATTTCTTGCAACAATAGCTTAGCTTTCATTAATGGTTTCCGTGGTAACATATATGCATACATTTAGCTTATTTGGTAATTAGGGTTTCAATATTTTTAGCTTAAAATCCATTTAGATTAGCTTTGCATACATCCATATCAATCATCTTCGTCTACGTCGTGTTAAAATAACTTGCATCATGTTAATTTAGCTTCAAATCATGTTTCATCACACATCTATCATCGGTTTCGTCAATTCTCTTCAATAGAATCTATCAAAACAAGCTTATTATCCACAGGATTGGGAAAGGGTCACCATTCCACATCAATGCGACACCACTCCCCCAATAGGATAAGTTTCAATAGATTAGAATAGGTGTTTCTAAAGCTTTCATAGTTTAATATGCTAAGTTTTAATGGATTCCTAGTCTAGTTTTCATTGATTGATCTTATTGGACTGATGTTTAGTGGCACAATTACGCTTCGAATCCTCATGGATCAAGTGTAGTTGGCTCATACTAATCTGTCGGTCACACTCCCACCATCAATACAAATATTAAATAAAGAGCTTCCTCATGTGAAGAACCAAGCTCTTCAAAATGTCTCTCTATTTCAAACTCATTTGAGTAGTCAATTGTATCATATGTGCTACTAAAATCAAACCTATGACACATATCTTCTTCTTGAATCACTAATATAGAAATTCTTAGTGACCCAATTGAATAAAAATCTACATGAGTAAGACAATAAGTGTTACAAAAAATAAATAGACCTTGGCATATGCATCTACATGATCATAATATTCACAACCATCTAGGTAAAGGTCTTTAAATTGAAATCACTTACTACACTAACATTTGTTTCAACTATTTTGTCATTGCACCCACATCCAAGTTATTTCCATGCAAATAAATACTAGTAACTTTAATATCAAAATTAGAGATAGAGGAGGGTAATATATCAAACAAGAAACCAATTTATTTTTCATCCTTTACATCATCAACATGTGTGCACTCCACATAATTCATCTCAAGAACTAATCCACTTGATTATTACCTCATTGGAATGTATCATTCTTGTCCATACATTAATATTCTAGTGTTAGGGGTTGAACTAATTGTGCCTCATCATTCAAAATTTCTCATTTTAGAAATTCATGTTCATGAGCTACTAACACCTCTTTCTTCATCACTACCCACCTTTGCATAAAAAAATTCATTTTCTCTATCACCTTCATCATTCAAAATTTCTCATTTTGGAAATTCATGTTCATGAGCTACTAACACCTCTTTCTTCATCACTACCCACCTTTGCATAAAAAAAATCATTTTCTCTATCACCTTCTTCATAACATTATTGTTCCTCATCTTATCCTATTCTTGTAGTGATTTTTATTGATTCCTATATAAAAATAACTCAATCTAGCAACATTGTCATTATTTAGTGTAGCCACATGTTCATCTTTCAACTGACATTCATTTCTAGCTTACAATACTATTATATTTGTATGATTTTTCATGTCTTCACATGGTGGATTGGATTTTTTGGATGAATAGATGAGTTCCCTAAGATATTTCTTGTCATTAGTGGGAAACTCATATTGCATTGTATCAACATAACGATCATCATTAAACTTTGGATCAGCTATATCATAATCACTATACTCATCTTTGTTAGTGTAAATAGTGTCTTTATCCATCTAGATAGGATATCACCTTTTTATGATTGACCTGTTCACACTTATAGCTTAAATTTACTTAGGTTTATTATGATTTTGTCTCACTTCATAGTATTGAGGCATGTTTCCTCATCACTTGAGACACCTATTGTATACATACTTGCCACTTGCTCACACACTTGTCAAGTGAGATCACAAGTGTTGCACATTTGGAGGGTAGTCAATCATTGTCTCCTACCTTCTCACCTCATTCACCCTTGTTACACCATGTTTCTTGGTTACCGGGTTACTTTTACCTTGTAAGTAAATATGATGATAAATGTTTATCAAAACTTTAATATGTTCAATAGGAGAATGAAATACTGAAATATGCATTGAGATGTTATTGTTTTAGAATGAATGATTATGTTTTATATTGATGAAAAATGTAATGAATGCATATGAATTGTAATATGATTACTTGAATGCTTGGATGATGCTAATGGAATTTATGTGAATGGATAACTACCTATGTAATGTACTAAGTTGAATGCGGGAACAAGTTCGAACCTTCAGAAGAGAGGGGAAGTATCACTCAGGAGAGGAGCTTGGTCTAGTAACCCTAAGGAGCCCAACTGAGCATACACACACTCACACCCTAGTTGGTCAAATAGAGTCAAGATAGATTGGGAATTGGTAATTAAAACCTTTGGTATTAGTCTTTAGGGGATGATTGAAATATTTGAGCAAATGTCTTTAGTTTCTTTGCTGTTTGATCGAGTTATCATGGTTGAATCTTTGAGTATTTAATATTTTCCACATAGTTATCTTTACGTTGATTCGTATGTACAATAAATGTATACATGTATATATGTATATATATAAATGACTCACGCATGAGAGCATAAGCGTGTGCACATATATGTAAGTAGAAATACTTACGAGCATACATACATGGAAATCGGTTATATATGTGTGTGTGTATACATATATACACTTAATGTGTATGTCTATCAGCGAACATATGTATATATTTATGTTGATAAAGGATAGTAAACATGATACATATATGTATATATGTATTTATTAAAATGTATGAATCGATAATGTATACATATGTATAGAAATATATAATAATATACACACATGTATATATATATATACTTGTTAACACATATTTGTGTGGCAATTATTGGTTTTGACATATATATATATATATATATATATTGGAAAATAATGATTCGTTAAATGTTTTTATATATATATAATGTTATATTTGATATCAATGAATGATTTCGTGTATATATATATATTATAATAGTAACATTATAATAAATATATATATTATTATATATAATATGGAATGCATTCTAAATCATTTACAATTAAATATGGCGCAAACAATATAGGAAAAGCACTGCAAATAAGAATGAACCTTAGCACATATTATGCACATAAAGTAAGGAAGAAGCATATTATATGCTACAATTGAATTAAGGGAGGCATGTGATTATTAAAGCCATCCAATATACATTTAATATGCTACAAAATGAGTTTAAACACGTGAGATGAGTGATATGACTGTGCTTTTATGATAGCACATAAAGCCAACATTGATATGAATTTGACCAGTGTTTAAACCACGTTTTGAAGGCAATACAAAGTAAGTAAATGTGCATAAAAGAGATTAAGTTGTTGTTAGTAGAGAAGCCAACGTGTTTCCTTAGAAAGCAACAAAGGCATACATAGTTAGCACTTAAATGACTAAGGCGCATAGGAAACACATGGTGCAGCCTTTAAAGGAGTAATAACTAGTGCATAAAGGATGAGAGACGAAGTCAAATACTATATGTGACACATATGCGTTATACACTATTGTGCAAACATTTGAATGAGAAGTTAATACTATTTTAAAGGCCATGTGAATCATTCAAACCCATGCTATAAACTTGGGTGCCAACATATGAATATGGCACCATATTGCAAGTGTTTGGAGTGCTTAAGAGGTCTTCAAAATGTGCATAAGTCTGTAAATAGCCTTAAGAGTCGGTTAAGAGTAAATTTGGAAGCATTTTGTGAAGGAATTTGAATTAGGAAACTTATTTTGAGCTTGATGTCCCTTATAACAATTTGACTTAGCCATTTGAAGCATGAGGAATGTTATGTGTTGCAAACCAATAAATTAGTTTGATGATTCATTGTATGAGGATAGAAAGGTGGCATAAGTATTAGCTTGTTTGTAGCCCTTTGGTTGCTCACATTTTAGTATATATAGAGGTGCTCATTCTACCATTTGCTACACTTATCGATTCGATTATCTTGATGTTATTCTATTGTGATTTTTGAGTTAGTGAATTGAGAGTTTGTGAGGTTGAGAGTAGCTTTGTTATTTTCTATATGTGATCATTGAGAGAATTGGTGAGAGGTTAGAGTGGGAATTAAGTTGATCTTAGAGGAAGTAGCAAGAAGGCTTGAGGTATTGAGCTAGGAAGGGAGATTAATCAATTGGAGATTTTATACAGGCATGCTAGTTTCTATACCTTTGTCATCTATGTTGGAAAGGTTAAATATTTTTTCTTATTATATTCGAAAGATTAAATAGTTATGATTACTACGTTGGAAAGGAATGGTTTAGAGTATTTTGAGATGTTTTTTTATGCTTGCATGTTCCATGGTTGATTATAATGTTGATGAAACCTTTCATTTTGACATATTTATATAGATATGTATGTACCCTATATATGGGAATTTGTATGAATGTGAAGTATTGATACTATATGTAGTCGTCAACACTATAAGTAGTTTATCTATACTAGACATATCATTGTCAATAGGAAGTGACGTCATGCAAACCATATTGATAATCTATACTTGATTGATCGCTTCATCATTTTTTTCATTTTGATTGAAACCCTAGGTTGAGAATAACCTATTGGGTTGGGATATTTACTTGATTATTAATTGAAACCCTAGGTTGAGAATAACCTATTGGGGTGGGATGTTTAATTGATTATTGATTGAAAACCCTAGGTTGAGATTAACCTATTTGGTTGGGTTGTCTATTTTGATCATTGATTGAAGCAAATAGGTTGGGATTAACCTATATGAACTGATTGATTATTTGACTATTGATATATCTTTGATTGAGGTCATTTATTGTTGAAGTTTATACTTTTGATTGAAGTCATATGTTGAAGAGATTATACTTTTGATGGGATTCGTTTATCATTGAGATATACTTTTGAATGGAGACATTTATTGTTGATATTATACTTTTTGAAATAGATTCATATGATGTTGTTTCATTATGAATATCATATGGTTAATTAGGTTATTCCTAGGGTTGGGATAATCCATGGGAAAGGGGATAACCTATGTATTTTAAGATACTTTGTAGCTATGTCAATTATATATGAGTTAATGGGAAGGTTATTCTTGGGGTTAGGATAACCCACAGGAAAGGGGATAACCTTAGAATATAATACTAATGGTCAATATAAATCGAACAAAATTACTATGAAAAAATGATTGCAAGGAAAAAACTTGAGAAAGAAAATCAAACAATTCGGGCAAAGGGCTTAGTTGAAGCATAGTTTGGTTGAAGTTTGAATTGAACTTACCAACTTGTCAATGAAATTAAACTTATGTTTAGATCCTTAAGTGATCATATGAAGATGTTCCAATGACAAATTGAATATGGTTAAAAGGCTATTAATGTACATGGAAAGGAGAATTGAGATGAAACATTAGAGTACCTCTTAGCTTGTAAATTTTTTTGATTATTCATTAGATCTCATTAATAGGGATTCAACTGTTGATTCTGAGAGATTAGAAGGCGATGATGAATCCAATTTTGGAAACGAAAAAGTATATTCAAGGCATACCATAGTGGGTAAGAGAGGAAAGTAATAGTCAATTAACTATCAAAATCCAACAACAAGAAATGGTAAATCAATTCAATTTGGAGAGAGCAGATGGTTGTTAAGAGTCCAACTTTAGATGATCTAATGTATTGGAAACACTAAGGGGGAAAGAGGGAGAGTAGATGTACTCGGATAAGTACCCTTTCAACAAGGTTTAATGTTGTATCTCCATTAGGAGAGAACTTTAAATTGAAGTCTTGAACTCAATGACCACAACAAGGTTGGTAAAGTTAAGAGGTTAAGGTATTGGAATTATTGAAGAAAGGTAATGCAAAGGTCAAGGCCAATGACCAATAGGAAATAAATATTTACAACACAATTTTATACGTATTTGTTTTGGAAGATCAATTGATACTTTGGAAAGATAAGTAGTATCTTTAATACAAAAGGAAAGATTATCGCCTATACAATCAAAAAGGGAAGATTTATGTACCCATGATTGTGAGTTATAGAGAAAACGTTCATGCTTGGAAACTAGGTATGAAATGAAAGTTGATATCTTTTGGAAGATAATATCAACCAACATGATGTAATGAGAATTTTTACTCAAACTAATATAAAATGCTCATCGAAAGAAATAGATTGAGCTGAAAATATGATTACAACTTTGGAAAAGATTAAAGGACGAAAGGAATCCATGGTATGGATGACCTAGGATGAAGGAGTTTTATCTCCACAAAAATATCTAATCATTATAATTCGAGAATCATATGTGGCATAAGTCAATGGAAGAGGTTTCACTTAGTCGGGATGGACTATTATGAATCAAAAAGAACCTATGTACCCAAATTTTGGGAAATTAAGGTATAAGATGAGGTAAATTGATGTCATATTCAAAACACTGGAATGAAAAAATTATTTGATTGATGTGGAACCACTATAAACTAGAATGGGATAGAGTAAGATGTTGCAAGTTGTGACAAGATGTCGTCATCGGTAGGACTTGTATACTCCCAGGGAATTCTAGAGAGGAAGTGGTAGATCATAAAAATAGTTTGATCTTTCTATGTCAATAGAACTGACATAATATTATGGCGGATAGACTCACCAAGATAACCAATTTTCATTATGAAATTTGATTTATAGGATATCAGTCCTAAACAACAAATGGTGTAAAGCAGTTGCTTAATATTCTTGAAAAGGTTATCTTAGATGGGAACAAGCAAGTAATGTTAAGGTTTTAGGTAAACCATTATTATCTTATGAAAAATTCAATTGAATGAATGCTCAATTCATTACTTTAAGTTAGCGAGTTAGGTAAAAGGGATAAACCAAATCTTGGAGGATTTATGGAAAACTTTATTATGATAAATTTCTACCAATGAAATTTGGCCCATTATATGGAAAGAAGGGTTGAATTCCTAAAAGCTAGGAGAAGCCAGGGAATAGGATTAACCTTAGACTAGAAAGGTTTTCAAAATGGAATAAGAGATTGAAATGATCAAGGAAAACTTGGTTGATACAAAGCATGAGTCATGAAGTAGTATTACTGATAGGTGTCTAAGAGTAGTGTTATGGTCAAGATGGACAGTAGTCAAGAGGAATACTATTATGCTTAAGATTAATGTTTATGTCAGTGATGGATGGTCTCGACTTCTAAGTTGTCTAAAGGTGTAAAGATCAAAGGGAAGGATGGGACCGACGGTGTAGTGCACAATACATCAACATTCATTTTCCATTTGGATTACACTAAGGATAATTGTATTAGCCAAGGAGAACGTGATTTTCCAGTCACTATGGTATAGGTGTCATATAGGATACAACCACTATTGTACTTATGAAGTACAAAGGAGTTATATAATTATGATGTATATTTCTTTAAAGGAAGGTATGCATGAGCACACAAGATTCTCCTCGAATGTTAGCATAGTTACTCAATGCAAGGTCTAGGAAGGATGGAAAATATTTCAAAGGGTCGTGCTATGAGGGAAGAATATTTGGATATTTATGATAATTTACTTATTTCCTAAACAATTCAAAAAGTGGAAAGTAAAACCTTTATTTGACTTTATTTGTATGCTTATTACTTTAAATCATCGGGGATGATGATTCACAAGGGGGGAAGTATGTTACACCCCATTTCTTAGTTACCGGGTCACTTTTACCTTGTAAGTAAATATAATGATAAATGTTTATCAAAAATTTAATATGTTCAATAGGAGAATGAAATATTGAAATGTGTATTAAGATGTTATTGTTTCTGAAGGAATGATTATGTTTTATATTGATGGAAATTGCCATGAATGTATACGAATTGCAATATGATTACTTGAATGCTTGGATGATGCAAATGATTTATGTTGCTAATGGATTTTATGTGAATGTCTAACTACCTATGTGATGTACTAAGCTAAATGCAGGAATAGATTTGAACCCTCAGAAGAGAGGGGAAGTATCACTCAAGAGAGGAGCTCGGTCTGGTAACCCTAATGAGCCCAACTAAGTATACACACACTCACACCCTAGTTAGTCAAATAGAGTCAAGATAGATTGGGAATTGGTAAGTAAAACCTTTGGTCTTAGTCTTTGGGGGATGATTGAAATATTTGAGCAAATGCCTTTGGTTTCTTTGATTGTTTGATTGAGTTATCATAGTTGAATATCTGAGTATTTAATATTTTCCACATAGTTATCTTTACACTAACTCGCATGTACAATAAATGTATACATGTATATATATAAATGACTCGTGCATGAGAGCATAAGTGCGTGCACATATATGTAAGTAGAAATACTTATGAGCATACATACACGGAAATTGGTTATATACATGTGTGTATACATATATGCCTTTAATGTGTATGTCTATCAATGAGGATATGTATGTATTTGTGTTGATAAAGGATAGTAAACATGATATATATGTATATATGTATTTACTAAAATGTATAAATAGATAATGTATACATAAGTATAGACATATATAATAATATACACATATATGTTGATATATATATACTTGTTAACACATATTTATGCAGTAATTATTGATTTTGACATACACACACACACACACATATATAATGTTATATTTGATATCAATGTGATTTTGTGTGTGTGTGTATATATATATATATATTATAATGGTAACATTATAATAAATATATATATTATTATTATATATATAATATGGAATGCATTCTAAAATTATTTACAAGTAAATATGGCACGAGCAATATAGGAAAAGCACTGCAAATAAGAATGGAACATTAGCACATATTATGTGCATAAAGTAAATATTAAATGATGTGCTTGAATTAAGGGAGGTACAGGCTTATTAAAGCCATCTAATATACATTTAATATTATATAAAATGAGATTAAACATGTGAGAGTCTAAGACTAAAGCACTGCCATGAGAAGTGATATGACTGTGCTCTTATGATAACACATAAAGCCAACATTGATATGACTTTGACCAACATTTAAACCATGTTTTGAACGCAATACAAAGTAAGTAAATGTGCATAAAAGAGATTAAAATGTTGTTAGTAGAGAAGCCCACACACTGCCTTAGAAAGCAACAAAGGCATATATAGTTAGCACTTAAATGACTGAGGCGCATAGGAAACACATGGAACAACCTTTGAAGGAGTAATAACTAGTGCATAAAGTATGAGAGACCAAATCAAACCACTGTGTAAACATTTGAATGAGAAGTTAATACTGTTTTAAAGGCCATGTGAATTAGTCAAAGTCGTGCTATAAACTTGGGCCCCAACATATGAATGTGGCGCCATATTACAAGTGTTTGGAATGCTTAAGAGGTCTTCAAAATGTGCATATTTCTGTAAATAGCCTTAAGAATCAATCAGGAGTAAAATTGGTGGCATTTTGTGAAGGAATTTGAATTAGGAAACTTGTTTTGAGCTTGTTGTCCCTTATAACAAGTCGACCCAGCCATTTGAAAGTTGAGACTGTTATGTGTTGCAAACCTGTAAGTTAGTTTAATGAGTCGTTGCGTGAGGATAGAAAGGTGCTAGAAATATTAGCTTGTTTGTAGCATTTGGTTGCTCACATTTTAGTATATATAGAGTTGCTCATTCTACCATTTGTTGCACTCGTCAATATGATTATCTTGATTTTATTCTGCTATGATTTTTGAGTTAGTGAGTTGAGAGCTTGTGAGGTTGAGAGTAGCTTTCCTATTTTGCATATGCGATAATTGAGAGAATTGGTGAGAGGTTAGAGTGGGAATTAATTTGATCTTAGAAGAAGTAGCAAGCGAGCTTGAGGTATTGAGCTAGGAAGGGAGATTAATCAACTAGAGCTTTAATATAGGCATGCTAATTTATATACCTTTTCTATTTATGTTGGAAAGGTTAAATAGTTTTGATTACTATATTAGAAAGATTAAATAGTTATGATTACTACATTGGAAAGGAATGGTTTAGAGTATGTCAAGATGATTGTTTATGCTTGCATGTTCCATGGTTGATTATTATGTTGATAAAACATTTTGTTTTGACATATATTTATATAATATATATGTACCCTAAATATGGAAATTTGTATAAATGTGAATTATTGATACTATACATAGTCGTCAACACTAGAAGTAGTTTGTCTATATTAGACATATCATCATCAATAGGAAGTGATATCATGTAAACCATATTGATAATCTATACTTGATTGATCACTTTATCATTGTTTTACTTTTTATTGAAACCCTAGGTTGAGAATAACCTAATGGGTTGGGATATTTACTTAATTATTGATTGAAACCCTAGGTTGAGCTTAATCTATTTGGTTGGGTTGTTTATTTTGATCATTTATTGAAGCAAATAGGTTGGGATTAACTTATATGAACTAATTGATCATTTGATTGTTGATTATATCTTTGATTGAGGTCATTTATTATTGAATTTTATACTTTTGATTGAAGTCATATGTTAAAGAGATTATACTTTTGATGGTATCCATTTATTGTTGAGATATACTTTTGAATGGAAACATTTATTGTTGATATTATACTTTTTGAAATAGATTTATTTGATGTTGTGACATTATGAATACCGTATGGTTAATTAGGTTATTCCCAATGTTGGGATAGTCCATGGGAAAGGGGATAACCTATGTATTTTAAGATACTTAGTAGCTATGTCAATTATATATGAGTTAATGGGAAGGTTATTCTTGGGGTTAGGATAACCCACAAGAAAGGGGATAACCTTAGAATATAATAATAATGGTCAATATAAATTGAGCAATTGTAGTGGTGAATATAGATGACCCTCACTCGAAGCAATGGGTATTGAATCTTTGGCCAAAGTAGTGTAGGTAGCCACTGTCTACACTGTCAATTCACTGTGTGATCCAAGTACATACTAGGCTGAGAATATCATAGATATAGAGGTAGACTTTATGGTAAGCTCTAGATATGTAGGACACATCACTATGCTAAGGAAAGGATATTTGAAGGATGAGGCTACCAAACCAATCTCCTTGTCAAAGGGAGGGCCATCTTACCAAGTTTGGTAGATGTGCAGGGGACCATAGTAAGTCCATGGTTGGTGAAAAAGCACTTGAGTGATGCATCTCCTCATGCAGTTGGTGGCTAGTATTTGGAAGGAGGACTTTCTAGACCATTGGTATTTCTAATTCAAGAATTGAAGATGTACACACCAATATTGGGGAAAACTAGAAGGTACGCACCAAGGAAAGGGGACATCTAGAATGTATGCACCAATGTTGGGACATATGTAATAGTTTGTATTTCTAGTTCATGTTAGCTTGTTGAAGCTACATATATAAACAAGTATCCATCTATATAGAAATTGTAAATGAGAAATGTTATCTTGAATATATTTATGTAAAGTGAAATCATACTTATATTATTGAAAATATTCTTTGAATATGCAATTGAAAAGTTTGGATAGGTTATGTTTAAATGGTGCATATATTATGGAAAAGAAAATATTTTTTTTATTGCTCATTAGATTTGATGCATAAACTATTCACTTATGGGTAAAACATAGAAAAATTACTAGAAAGAACAATGAGCATATTACAACCCTGCCTATATATACAAGGCTTTTCATTGTATTTACACACTTCATTTATATATTGATATGCATACTATTGTGCTCATATTTTCACTTGTGGAAGGCTATCAATAAGAGCTCTTTGATCTTGGAATTCTCCAACATGGTATCATAGCCATGATAGCACGTTCCTTCGTGCATCAAGGTGAATCCCAAATATATCCCTATCAATGGAGCATCATGAAGCCAAATGGACACCACCATTGCATCTAGAAGGCCTAAGAAATGAAGAAATACTTTTTGTTTCATCAATTTCAGTAACTTTTTTTTGCATTTTTTTTAATTTTGTGTAATTATTTTACCATACAAATCCATATAGTACAATTTTTTTGTAAAAAATCAAATATTTTTTTAACAGAGGGCCAATCTGACCCTCTTCCCATCTACCCATTTCATATTTTTTGGGCACAAATTTTTTTCTTTGTAGCAAAAAATTGGGCTATTTGGCCTATTTTTTGGTTCATGGAATTGTTATTTTTTGTAGCAATTTTTTGGCCTAGTTTGGCCTGTTTGGAGGGTTAGTGTTTTGTTCATAATTTTGTGGCTACTATTGTCAAAGACATAATCTCAAGGGTTTTGAGGTAATCTTTGGAAGATTTGGGCATTGTTCTCTATCCCCTATCTTTCCACACCTTTGTCCATTCCATGTGTGGCTAAATCACTTAGACTAAGCATTGCATGGTTGTTGTTGCAAGATAAGAAGTGGATTCTCCATTGACTCGACCTCCTCAAAAACTCCATTTTAGCTTGGCACCATTTGTAGTAGAAAAGTGTCCTATCATACTCATCCTCCACACTTATTCCAAGCCTCTAAAGTGCTTTCAAGACCCCAAGGAGATCCTTCCATCTATGTAATTGGGTTCATTGGTCCTCCTCTTGATAGTTTGGTTTTATTTATTCTTGATGTTCATACTTGTCCATGTGATGTATCAAATCCTCACCCTTATAAGGACAATGAGGCTTCTTGAAAGTGTTAACACAAGGATTTGCACCCGAAGTTAAGCTGAAAAACTTATTAAATCTTGTGCACATGGGACTATTCTCAGGCTGTGGGTATCCTATGGTGAGAATAGACCTCCAGGTTTTGGGTTGGTTCCCTTTGTATTTACTTGAAAAATTGGTTTTAAAACAGAGGTAAAGGATAGAAGGATAGAGTAAATACTAAAACTGGAATATGGTGATTCACCAAACTGAAAATGATTTGAATATTCTTTTAAAATCTCATAAGATAACTCAATCTAAAACTAAAGGATTCACAGCTCAATCTAGTATGTCTTGCATAATTACTTCATTTGATAGGTTTCTATGATTGAAATTTGTTTGAAAGAAAACAATAATGTTTTCATAACAAGCATTCAACACAATGTATGAAACACAATCAATGACCTGCACTATAACATACTGAATCTAAACAAGACATTGAGGCAATAGGATTAAAAGAAGGATTTCATGGAAATCACAAAAAAATAATCCAAATACTTACACACAATACATGCATAAGAAAAATCTAAGAAGGAATGACAAGCTTCTTTATTGAAAAATATGGGATATTCGCATTACAAATCTCAAGTAATCATGAGCTACAAAGTAAGAGTGATATGCCTCAGCAATATCCAAACCAAGAACTAACTCCAACAATGAAAGAAGAGAGAGACTTATAGAAAGAGTCTCAAAATTTGAAATTGAATTTGGCTCCAAAATCTCATGTGTTGTCAATCTTCTCCTCCAAATAAGGCATGCAATTGCCAACCAACTCTAGCAAGAGTTGTCAAAGTTTGAACAACTTGGTGAGCCGTATGCAAATGGAAAGCCCTCCAAATCAGGCTCAAAATTGAATGTAACAAGTTGTCATATGCCTCAAATCACTCCTTGATTGATCTTCAATAAAATGGAACTCAAAACTGAAGTAGAATTCCTAATTAACTGCCTCAAAACCCCCTATCTTTACTCCACATGTTGGCACTGATTCCTAACCATCTCTATGACTCATACAAGTCATTTAAAGCTTAATTTGAACTCCCTTTGACTATCATTATATCAAAGACCTCTTTTTTTTTTTTGCATTATAAAAATAACTTTTATTAAAATGATTTATAATCATCATCTTAATAAAGTTTTACATTTTGACTTAATTGCAAAAAGAAAGACTCCTAGCTAAGTTAAATTCATCAAAGGCATTAATTTTGCATTTAAATAATATCATTTATTAAAAATGATTAATAAATCACTTTCAATAAAGATTCACATTTAAATCAAATGCAAAAATTAAAGAGTTTAATTAAGTCAAAAACATAAGACTTAGAAAAACTAAGACTTCAAGTTTTTATTTGAAGATTATTCAAAATAAAAATAAAAAAGCTGTGGAGTCATGGCTTTAATGAAATAATGAATAAGTTTTTAATAAAACTTAAAAGGAAATTTTTTGCCTTCCCATCGAATATCTTAGGGTCTTAACCCTAAAATTGAATGACAAACATTCATTTTCTCCATTTCATTCGCTCTTTCATTCTGGAGACTTCTAAGACCGCCACCATTGAAGAAACCCTAGCCATGTTTTTTGTTGGTTTTTCTGCTTTTTATGCCATTTTTTGTAGATCTTTGGAGTTTTGAGGCAGAAATATCATGGTAAGCTTGGTTTTGTTACAGATCTGGAAGTTCTCATCCTTTCAAAAGTTTTTGCAAGCTTTTAGAGTGCAGCCATAAATATATTTTCTGACATATTTCCTTCTATGAAAATTTGTTTTTGTCACTGTGTTCTCCTTTGGTCGCCATGAATAAACTCTATTTCGAGCTTTCGGAGGCTTCTGAAGAATAAACCCATGGGTTTGTGGCTGAATTTCTCTCACACAGCTGCTAGGTAAGTTGAAAGGTCCTCTCTTTTAGCTCAAACATTTTTTTATGTTTGTTCTCTCTATAAATCTATTTCCTGAAAGCTCGAATCTATACTTTTGTTTCATACTTTTGCATCCTCTGTAAAAAAAACAAATAATGTCAAGCGGCCATAATGAAACTCTTTACAAATTTCTTCATTCTTTGGTATATCTCAAGCTGACATGAGAAAATTGTATCTAGATTGTATAAGCTTCTTATTTTATGTTGAAGAAAATGCTCTATTCGAGCTTGAGAATACAGAGAGTAAAAAATGTTCATTTTTAACAAAACCCTTATTATTTAAAGGCCACGACTTGGCTGTCAAAGAGGCCTCATCTACCTTTATTCAAGAATATGTAGAAATATTTCATCCTCCTTCAAATTCATGGCTTCTCTATATTTGACTTTAATGGGAAGCTACAGTCATACCATATTTTTGAACTGGGTATTTGATTTAAAAGCCAAAACCTCCATTTTCGCAAAAGAAACCCCATTTGTGGTTGTATATGCATTGTAAATGAAATAAACATTTGTTATGTCTATTTTTATTTTGTTCTAAAAATTCCCATGTTTTGACAACCGTTCCAGCATATTTTGATTTTCACTTATTTATACTGAGATAAAAGAGAGACTTTCTTTTTGCTGAGTAATTCTCTTTTCCATGGTACTTTGCACTTGATATTTTGGATGAAAAATTCTTCTTGCACAATAATTGCTAATCTGCATCATTATTCCTTTAATATATTATAGAAATTATGTAAATAACATAATGATGGCTTCTTGAATTTATAATTCTTGCTTATGTTACTAAGTTGGAATTTCAACTGGCATTAGCAAACGATTTGTTCTTAACACCTTAGCTGTGTTATTTCAAGATGAATATATACTTATCATTTTGATGCTCTTATGAACAAGTAATACTCTCAGCTGAAATTGTTCATGGTTGCTTTCAATCTTTATCCATTTTGAAGTCTGAAAAGATTTTTTTATAATATAATGTTGGTTCTCACAGAATGTTATGTGAATAAACAAATATGAAACACTCTTTTTTAATGAATGTAAGAATATTACTTTGTTGTTTTTACTGCAAGCAAATGCCCACAGTATCCTTTGAATACTCTGCAAAATATAATGTTATTCTTCTCTCTGCTATGAGCTGAGCTCCACCCTTGTGGGAGCCACATTTAACCCCACTCATATTGTAATTCAATAATCAACAACATTACATTTCCTGTTTCTGCACATGAAACAAACTAGTTAGTAAAAACAATAGATTCAATAATTCCTTTTGATGCTCTGCTTTTCTTTCAAAGTTAATCATCTGGCGAATGCCTGATATAATGTATATTTCATTTATGTTGGTAATGTAGGGATAAGGTAGAATGTCATTCCTCATTGCTCTAACATCACTCCTCACAATTTTGCAGGTAAACCTTAGAGCTGGAGTTGAAACCCGATACTAAAGTTGAACCAAGATCAACCCAACTATGACGATGATTCGTCATTCCAGGAAATGATAAATCGCCTTCTCACCCTATTCTTACATTATTTTTAGTTGTGTGATATACATTCTACTTGCATTCATCATTTGATTAAGAAATCAAATCAGGCTACTCCCACGGCTTGTGGGATTACAGAATTTTTTCCACGATAAATCATTTGTTCATGATATTTAATGGCTTATGTATTTTTCTAAGTTTATTCTGGTTACATAATGAAACAATGAAACTAAAATTGTTCAAAACATACATTCTTTAATTGCTCTTAAAACTCCACTAATTTATGCGGAACACAAAAAATTAGTAACAGAAAGTACTACCATAATTGTGATAAAATCTAGTGTGCCACCATAGCAAGCAGCAACTTCAAACAAGTAGTGAGGAGAATTCTCTAGCATTCCATCAATCCTCATGTGGCCTCTACAAACATATAAAATAGTATCTTCAACATTTGCAAGCATTTGGCCCCCACATTTGCCTTCCAAAAAAATTCCTCCATCATGTGTCTCTTTGACCAATCACTACAACAAAACAGGCAATTAGCCCCTAAAATGGCGCCGAAATTTAGTGCATTTGAGTTCATGGATTGGACATTTTTTAGCGCAAAACTCGGCGCCAAACTGCATTTCACTTCGGCGCCAGATTAGCGCCAGATTTAGCATCAGATTTTGCATTGGAATTTTTTGCTTCCAGTTTGACTTCCAATTTTGCTTCTGATTTTGCTTCTTGTGTTGCTTCCAGGTTTGCTTCCAGTTTTGCTTCCAGTTTTGCTTCTAGTTTTGCTTCCAATTTTGCTTCTAGTTTTGCTTCCAATTTTGCTTCCAATTTTTCTTCTGATATAATGTCACTTGTTGCATCTAGCTTTGTTTCCATTTTTGCATCTTTTGTTGCTTCTAATATGGCTTCTATTATTGCATCTTTTGTTGCTTCTAAAATTGCTTCCATTATTACTTCTTTGTTTACAACCTGAATTGCTTCTATTTTTGCTTCCTAGATAACACCAAGTTTTGCGTCCAAGATTGCTTTTGGTTTGCTTCTAGTTTGGCTTCCATTGTTGCTTCTTTTTTTTCTTTTAAAAATGCTTCTTGTTTTGCTTCCATTTATTAATTTAATATGTTTTATTTCAATTTAATTAGTTAAATATATTATGCCTCTTAAATAACTCATATGATTATAGAATAAGTAAATTAAATAATATGTTTTATTTCAATTTAATTAGTTAAATATAGCATGCCTCTTAAATAACTCATATGATTATAGAGTAAGTAATTTAATTATTTCACTCATATGATTAAATAACAAGATAATTATTATAACATGATCATCATATATTATTAATTGAATTTGACAACATCCATCCTAAGCAGTAAATTAAAATCATCATACATAATAAATATCCATCCAAAAACCATCGACCACTTTCAATATATATAAATTGACAAGTCAATACTGATAAGATCATCATCATATATAACTAAAACTAGTGAAAGTCAAATATGCCAATAGATCAATAACATGTCAAAATGATACATGTCCAACAGTCAACATAAGTCAAAATGATACATGTACAAATGATATAAGTAAAAATGATAAATTATGTAACTCAAAATGATACAAGTCAAGATGATACATGTCCAAATGATATTAGTCAAAATGATACAACTCAATAATATGGTACTACAGGCCGTGAAAATGATACATATGATAGTAACCATGAAAAGAGGCATCATAACGATATATCAACAACGATCCATGATGCAGTCTATATGATCATGAATGTCACTGGCTACTACCAACAACTACCTCATCATCATCATCACCATCATCATCATCATCATCATCGGCCTTGGTGTCTTTTGTACCTACGTCATCATCATCCTCTACCATGTGATCTATACCAGAACCAACATATTCTAGATCTATATCATGAGAATCATCTTGATCTTCTGGAAGACCTGTGTTCTGCAAAAAAAAAAATTAAAATGAAAAGTTATTATTTATTTCATTCAATAATCTATTTTTATATTATATATCTAATATTACAACATATGAAACGAAACCATAATCATATTACATCATATCAAACTTCACATACCATAATAAAATTTCAAAAAAGTTACAGCTAATATGTCATTAATTCCAATGATATAAAACATGCAACAATTCTAATAAACATTAGTAAAATATGCTAGCATTTGGTGGAAGAGGAAGAAAGATGACTGGAACTCTAGAGGCCCACCATAATGGATTTCGGTATTCAACCATGAGAGCAGAAGAGAGAGATGATATCATGTATCAAAACATTAAGCATGCATTCTTCTAGCCAGCAGAGAAGGAGATGATTACTTTGCTTCATTTTCATTTGCACAACCATATCATGGTGTGAACCAAGAGGACCAAGGATGCCCAGTTTTATGTGGAGGTAATGGATGTGGTCCAAACTTTTGGAGGGGCAAGAAGGTCAATGTATGATCCTGATGAAATTGAGGAAGAACAACAAGAGAGGGACAGGAAAAATAAAATCAATGCAGAGTTTTAAGGATTTTTCAAGTGAGTAACAGAGCTATGGGAGCAGCCTCATCTAAAATATTTTGAACTAGAGTTTGATATACCATTTAGAGAGATTGGTTTTCATGGAGTTCCTTTCAAAGCGTCTACTTTTATTGTTCCTATGGTAAACTATTTGGTAGATTTGGTGGAATTACCTTTCTTAGTAATCACTATTAGTGAGATTGAGATTGTTAACCTTGAGAGAGTAGGACTTGGGAAAAAGGAATTTGATATGGCTATTGTTTCCAAATACTTCAAGTAGGATGTACTCCGCATTGACGCCATTCCTCAATCTTCACTTGATGGCATCAAGGAATAGCTAAACTCCATGGATATAAAGTATTATGAAAGCAGAATGAACTTGAACTAGCGGCCAATTTTGAAGACTTACTGATTATTTAGATAAATTTATTGAAGCTGAATGATCTCTAGGATGGCTACTACAAAGGGGACATTACAAAATATAACTCAAAAATCCCTTTTTTTTAATTTTAAATAACCAACTCCCATCATAGTTGTTGGAAGCTGACTTGGTACACACTAGTGTGACAATTCATTATGTTTTGGTATTTAAAAACATTCAGTTGAGAATTCCTTCTACCCAAATATCAAGAAGAAATACATGATTGAAAAGAAGAATGTGAACCCTCACAATTCAGAAATTTCCCAAAGGCATTTTTGAATACCATTAATCCTTGTGCTCAATTAGTTATCAAAGACAAGAAAAACAAGTTGGATAAGCCTACAGTTTGGAAGGTCAATCCCATGGATTTCAGAACACTTCCATGCACCAAACTATTTCTATAAAGTGTGGGATTGATCTCACACATAGAAAATTCAATCCAAAAAGAGTCAAGAGACTGTACACAACCCAAGGAAAATATGAGACTCAAGGCTTTCATTTCACAATATCGAGGTGACCAAATTTTGAACTGCACCAGAAATAGTCTTCATCACAATTCTTGTAGGTAAGTGTTATATCCTTCACATTTAATTTCCTAAATTAGAATTTAATTATTCTAAGTTATCTACTCAGCTCTGATTACCTACAATAATTTGTGTTTACCAAGATCATTTAATTTAACTTCCCTAAGTAATCCATAGGGAAAGTGTATTTTCGTTTACAAAGACATAATAATAATATCAATAACTTATTGTCAACAAACAATTCATGGGTAAACAATAACTATAAACTAATTTTAGATTGGCATGCTTTAGTGATAGAAGAAAATAATGAAGCTTAATCATAAAACAAGGAAACAATAAGTAGAACCAAGTGGGATATGTGCATGTCAAAAATGTTTGTCAAAAAAGTATATTTACAATGTAAATTATAAAAACTTAAGAAACCTCAGAACCTGTGCTTTGTTATTCATCATGTTTGGACTATTTGATGATAACATTAACAAACAATCTATTGAGAGCAAGCAGTGGTACAAAATATGAGTTTATCATGTTACTTTTGACTCAACGTTTTCAATCTACCTTTATAAAATTAACCAATGGATCTTTTAAGAAGCTTTGAAATTAAAAAAATGGAATTTAACATTATGGAGAAAAAAAAAAGATGACTTAAACAGCTACATAGAAATGATGCCTTGTGAATCAACCATAAAATCAAAATATGTAGCATAAAAAATCATTACTTTTGAGATTTTTTTCTTTTTGTGAATGGAAATAGAAAATGTGCTCAAACATGTTCATATTGACATATCCATTTTCCCAATTACAAAAATCATAAATAGCCAGTCAATTTGAGATGTAATATCCATAGGATATGTTATTCAACAATATGTATTTCATAATAATGCGCCAAATCAATAAGCAATAAATAGTAGTTACCTCATTCATATTACCTTATATTTTGTTGCCCAAAGAAGGAGATCATCAATAATCAACTGATTTACCATATAGTGTTCACTGGCAGTGTTATTTGCACATGCATTGTTCTCTACATGTCCATCTACATTTATTCTCAGATAATAGCCAGGAACAACCTACAATTTTTCCTCAATTACATTAAAAATCAGTAAATAATCAAGATAATATTTTTTTATGCTCATAAAAAAAGCATGATAGGAGCTTTCTTTTGATACTTCTATCCATGCTTCTTCAAATAATAGATCACAAACTTTCACAATAAATGTAACTTTCAGACAAGTGATGACAAGACAAAGCTAAATGGTTCACTATCCTCATTTATATTGGAATGGCATATTGAACTCTTATTGTAACAAACTAATATCATAAGATTAAATGTTTAAAAAAGAACAAGAAACTCTTGAACGGGCACTCACATGGCTCAGTTAGATTGTTTGCTTGGCTCAAAAGTAATCTCATCATTGTGAAGAACCCCCACATGAGTGATAGACTACAACTTGTTGTCATGTACAACTTATTAAATCTTTTTAGATTGCCTTTCATTACTTCAGAATGTATGTTTCAAGTTTTCAACTATTTTTCCACATGTTCCAGGCTATTGCAGTCATTTGAAGGTCATGTATTCATAATTTAATGATAATGATAAATTTATGAGGCTTTCAGACTGCACTTATAGTTATTTTAACTTCTATTTGTGGTCCCTAATTTGATCCAAACTTTTACTAGTTGATGGTAGCTCTATTAGACCATTACCCCTTATAACTTTTCTTGACATTCCCTAAGTTCTTGTTGTCATTCCACCACATTTATCTCTTGATGCTTTAGTTATACTTTTTCCACTAGTGGTTTGCTTGGGTTTGAAAACTTGTCTCCTTGCTCTTACCTTCTGAATGTCCTCAATGCTTCTTCTTCAAATGCTTTCTATTTAATAATCTCATTTCGACACTTATTTCTTTGGTAAAGTATTTATACTTGCAAGTGCACTAGAACATAGTGAAAAGATGTTTTTTTGTTGTTTAAATGTGGTGGTGGTGGACAAGCAGTAGTAGAGTGATTCCTTGATCAGTTGGATAAATGAGTAAAGCATCAAGACTCACATACAAAAACATGTGTAGGATAGAATATAGGAACTAGAAATGCATTCACCAATCATAATCTAGGGTCAATGATTGAACAAAAAAATTCATTTATATAACCAAAAGAATGCATAGCAAAGCATACTTTAGTAATCCATGAATAAACAAAGTGAGCCCATATATTGCATTAGAAATATTAGAATCAAATACACTTTGATAATGTTTTGTAATTGTTGCATGCATCAACTAACTAATACAACACCAAGCACGAAAATATTTCTTAGGAACAAGTACGACATACCAATGCCCTAAATTCGCCTAGACACACATGAAGACACTTGTGTTATGAAGAGACTCTACAATCTGGCATCTTCCCTTGACCTATAGCATATGTTGACATGAAGAAACTAGGCTTGATCTACATTAGTTGATGCCCTAGAACATGCGTGATCAAAATGGAGAACTCTACAGCAAGGCATAGCCCAAAACCAACCAACCCCCTTAGTATAGCAAAGTTATACATATATGCCACTAAGGGTAGCTCTAAGGCTAAGAGATCAATCCAATTGTCAACATTTGGAACACCAAAGCATTTACAATACCAAGTCAAAATCAAAATTGGAAAGAATTTCATATGACAACACAATCCAAAGGGAATCCTCGAAATAGTTGACTCTAACAAAAAGAGGGCAAGAATTCCCTCATGAACAAGTTCAAAGGACCTACACACCATACTCTCACATTGGGATCTTAGTCAACATTAAGAGCTAGAATGGAACCACATAATGAAGTCCAAGACATGAGCAAAGACAACCATAATGACCATATTAATTAGGCATTAATCTCTCTGCAAAGGACCTATGGTTTGAGTTTTTAAAACCATTTAGATGAAAGTATTTTAAGGGATATTTTCAACTCTGTAGTTCTCATGACAAGGTTAACTGTCTAGACTAACAATACCAATATTTGGTGACCATTAAAGGCGATTCAAGATCTTATTGTTATAAGAGCTTGTATCCCAAAGTATTTAAACTCAGGTTTATCAAATCAATGTCTAACTTTATGTCTTAGAGTAAATACAAGGTCATATACACCCTTCATGTAATATCATAAAGTTTGCTCTTGTTAGCTTGATTGGTACAATGATTTACACATCTTTTAGCAAGTGTTCATAATCAAATTAACTATCAAGACAATTCAAGCCATATACAACAGATTCATACTTGATCAAAACACTACAAAGAACATATACACTACTATACTGCCACATCCATTATAACAATATAAGGTTACATCTAAGGACTTCAGTAAATACTAACAATTACCATTAAATTATATCATGTCACTGATAGATTTATACTTTACAAATCATTATATCATCCAACTGCCTATTGCTCATTATATTGAAGCCATGGGTTATATGCATGGCTTACTATAGGAGTACAATTTTAGTTGAATCCAACAACTCTACCACTTGAGATACTGAGCATAAATTCTATCTAGTCTTCAATGATAATAAGGTGTCATTGCATATTCAAAAACCAATCATGAACATTGCCACTCTTTATATCACTGTAGATTTGCATACAACAACCTCCAATACAATAACACCATACAATGCATGCAAAATGTATAAGCTTAGACACGGTATGAGAATTTGTTTGACAGACTGTTGCGAAGTACCATGGTCTTATGGAGATGTCGATGGTAGCCCATATATGTTTGGGTTTAGAACAAAAACTTTAGATCCTTTTAGAAGATCAAATACTTCAATTAAGCATTCACTTGGGTAAGGATTAAGCAATATAAAACAAGGAGTACAGTTTGAGACCTCATCTACAAGTATTGCATATAAATTATGTATTCGAAATAAGGGGCTATCGTATATATTTTCATAGGGATGAAGACCTCTGCTATTCGAGGCATGCAAGAGGATATAAGCAACCGCATCATACAAAACGAGAGAGAGAGAGAGAGAGAGAGAATGGGAATAGAGGTTTCCAGAACAGATGTTAAAGTTTACTACGTTTCAAAACAAGAATCAAGAATGTTTATGTCTGAGTCTTCGACCCATTCCAGTCTCGACTCAGACACCCACTAGCATCATACTCTAGTAACTAAATATTTTTTCTAGTAATAAGAAAGATATTAGCATGGTTCTCATGGAAATATCAATTATTAAGATCAAATTATCAGTGGCAAGAATTGTATCAATACCAGGAATGTGAAAACCATGAGAAGGAAGTCGTCGATTACAACCAAGGAGCGGCCAACTTCATGAGATATGAGAAAAACTGATATGAGGTTGATTTAAACAATAATAATGTTAAGGGATCTCATTGTACTTGGTTGAAGATAAGAGGGTAACCCGAGTTCTTCTCATATACCAAAAACTACGAGTTGCAAAGGGTGGGTACCCGGTAGAAGAGTGCTCCAAATATGGCCGTGTGGTTATTCGTGAGACTCTCGTTGCACTAGTTGGCCCTTGTGTTCTCCATATTCCACCATTGACCACCATTCTAATAAGGTCCTCCTCCGAGTCGAATCCTGCTCCGAACCATTTTACCCACTGCCTGCATCACATCTATTGGAGAGTTCAATCACAGTGAAAGGAGGCTATATTCCCAAAATTATCTTCCTCAATGCCTCATCCTTTCGTCGTCCCTCCCCTTTATAGTATTTTGTCGATGGATAAAGATAAAGCTAGGTCACCTTTCTCTGCAATTTCTTTCCTCTTTTCTTCTCCACTAAGATTGGTTGTCATTTTGATAGCTATGGACTCGTATAAAATTTCAATATGTAAATACCATTTAACAGAGACATCTACTCTTCACAAGAAAATGATGGGGTCCAATTTTTAGAAGAACATAATGCCCAATCTCAAAAACCCTGAAATATCTACCGTCCCTCTAATTTTCTTGTAGACCCCCTTCTCTTCCCGAAACCAAAAAAATCCATTCCTCTCTACAAAATTCCTTAAAACAATTTAGTATCTCTTTTTAATAAATTTCATGCAAATGGAAGTGTCATATGGAAATGAACAAGGGCATTTTTTGGATGAGAAAACCTCCAAAAATCCAATAAAATCTCTAGAATCTCCAAAAAGGCATTTAGTTTCTTCTTTTTTAGCAATTAATTAATTTTGCAATTGCATGCAATCAGTAACTGTCATGCAATAAATTAGAAGAAAGTTGACTTATTCATTATCATATTATTTTCTTTCTATTTATTACTGTTTATTAATTGCAGCATTCTTTTATAATATTTTATTTAATATTTTATCACACTTTTAATTATTATCAACTATAACTATTAATAAATCTATTTATATTTGATTTCAAAATACTTGTTACTTAATAATTTAATTTAATGAATCAATTAACCAGGAATAACATTTAAAAAACAACTTAAACTAAATAACCCAAAGCAACATTTATCAAAAATCATGAAGGGGTGAATCGTGGAAGGGCACTACATCATAGATATGAATTTACATATTGGAAGAGGAATGCTTACATAGATATTTAAAAAAGAATAGATATAAAAAGGTCAATATTGAGGTTGGAGAAATAATGTATAAAATGAATATTTTTAATTATTTAATATCTTATTAAGATTTAAATATATATTTGTACAATTTATATTCATTGTTTTATATTTTGAGTAGCGATTTACAATAATTTATTTCTCATGATTATAAGTGGTTCACTTAATATTCATTGCATTTAGTTGTTAAATAGAAGTGAAGTATTGTGATTTCTTGGGAGGTCACTCATACTAATACTATTTCAATTCAAACACACATAAGCATAGAATTTAACCTAAGATAAAGTCCGCCTATCTCACTATCTCATTTGCAAAACCTTCAACAAGTATTGTGCTTCATGAACCATTTATTATATAGAATCACAAAGCATTAATTATTAAGTAGGTGATGTTTTTCATAATGTATAAAATTGTATGATGTTTAATTAGCATTTAAATACATACTTTATGAGTCAAATTCATTAACCCATATTTCATGGGTAATGGTTCAAAAGATCCCATCTCTCATGAGCATGAATGGCCCACTTATCATTTATTGCACTTAGGTGATGGTCATAGTGTTGAACCATTGAGACTTAGTTAAGTGCAATAAGTTGGATCTCATAGTGAGTGAAGAAAATATGGAGTCATAATTTGTTGCATTGAATGGATCTCTATTCACTTAAAATCATATATTGAGTTTCTAGAAATAGGTATCTATCATATATCAAATAATCAAAGATATATGTTAGAAAATAAGGTTTCTTCATAATAGATATATGTTATGTGCAAACATACAAAAACATGAATGCCCATTTAATAATGAGTATCCATTTTGAAAAAATATATTTTTCAACACTTAAAAATATTTTTTAATATTTACAATAGAAAACATAGTAGAATTAAAAAAGTTGAATAGATATCCACGTTTGGAGATCGTGCTACATTCCCCAAAGTTCACATCCTCCTGCCAAGACTATAGGCTAGTATTTTTTATGGTAGGTACTCATGTTTTAGTTTTTATTTTGGATTTTTGGATTTTTCTAAACGTTTATATATTAAAAATTATCTTTTAGCGATTAGGGTTTATAGATTGGGCTTAGGGTTTAGGGATAAGATGTAGGACATTTTATAGTTTTAGGGATCATGATTTATGGTCTAAAAATTAATGATGAATACTAAACCCTAAAAATTCAAACTGTAAATACATTATAAAAACTAATTCATAAATACTAAAACTATACAACCTAATCCTTAAGCATAAATCATCTTCATTTAAGTTCATTATAAATAAATTTTAATAATGGTAAAACTTGTATATAAAATATTTTTGAGTATTTACAAATTAGGGTTAAAATCTAAACTCTAAAATCTAATTTCACTAAACAAAAAAAAATGTAAATTCTAAAGATTATAAACTAGCGCATTTTATTTGATTTTAATGATTTATGGGTTTACTATATGACTTAAGACTTCTTCACGTTCATGTAACCCTAATGAATCAAAGTGGATGCAATCTAACTAGAGGGTATAGGGGTTGAGGGATTAGGGTTTAAGGGTTGAGGGTAGAGGGTAGAGGGTAGAGGGTTTAAGGGTTGAGGGATTAAGGGTTGAGGGTTGAGGGATTAGGGTAGAGATTTTACTGGGTTTAAGGGTTTAAGGGTTGAGGGTTGAGGGTAGAGGGTATTGGGTTGAGGGTAGTAGAAGGTAGGAGGTGGGGTTAGTTTAAAGGTTTAAAGGTTGAGGTGGGTTAAAGGGTTAGGGTTTAAGGGTTGAGGGATTAGGTAGAGAGGGAGGGATGGATGGAGCGAGAGATGGAGGAGAAGTGAGATAGAGAGAAGGAGAGAAGAGGAGGAGGGACAAAGATAAATGAGGGTTGAGGATCCAATGTATAGGGTTGAGGTTGAAATTAGGGTATAGAGTAGAGGACCTATAGGGTTGATGGTTTAGGGTATTGGGTTGAGGTATAGGGTTGAGGGATTAGGGGATGAGGGTAGAGGTAGAAGGTTTAAGGGTTTAGGGTTTAGGGTGTAAGGGTTGAGGGTAGAGTGTTTAGGGTATAGGTTTGATGGTATATGGTTGAAGGAATAGGGTTGAGGGTCCCATGTATAAGGTAGTGGGTATAGGGGTTGATGGTTTAGGGTTTAAGGTTGAGGGTTGAGGGTTGATGGATTAGGGTTGAGGGTTAAGGGTTGAGGGATCTTTTGATGCAAGTGAAATGTAGGCAGGCAATTCAAGGCCGGTGAATATTGGGGAAGGATTTTTTGTTCTAACACCCCTAATCCCTTAACCCATAATCCCTGCTAGATCAGAACAATTAGGCGCTAAATCAGGTGCTAAATGCGGTGCTAAATCCAACATTAAATTTGGTGCTAAATCCGGCGCTAAATCTAGAGCTAAATCAGACGCTAAAGGCAACGCTAAATATGGCACTAAATTAGTGCCTAATTTAGCACCTATTTGTTTTGATCGGCACAAAAAAATGCCAAAAATGGCGCAATCCCGATAAATAGCACGCACTTTTTCAAAAAATTGGAGAAAAATACATTAAAACAGTGGGTGGAAGCAAAAAAGGGAGCTAATCACAGGGATTTGTTGTAGTGAATCAAAATCCCTTCTACACAACATCAAGCACATTTTATTAATATTTCCTACAAATAAGTTTTTGTAATAATAAAACTTTTTGTCACTAATAGCATTTATTGTTACCCTCTAGCTGTCAAATTAATTGCCAAGTCATTTCCAAAGTGCTTGTAAAGCGGGGATTTTTTCATTTTGCATAAATTACAAATAGGATATTTGAATTTAAAGTGTGAATGGTCAACAAAAATCTTTATTCGTGGCAAACACTTTGGCATCAATGCATTTTCTATTTTGTGTTGTTTTAATGATTTTTTAGCCTCTGAAGTCACTATTGTAAGTGAATTTTGATGAGGCATAATTTTCACATCACTTATCAAAATTTTAAAAAAATTATTTATTTCTATCAAAATTTTGTAAGGAATTTGATTTTTCATGTAAAACCACGATTCATATTACCATTTTATTAAAAAATATAAAAATATATGTGAGTTATAAATGGAATATTTTGGCATTTGGTCTTCATAACTTATAAAAATTTCTTGCACATTGTTTTGGGGGGCTACAATCATCACTAATCATTCTTAGGGGGGCTCTCTAAACCAAGGGGACAATCTAGTTGTTTCTAATTTTGATTTTGTGTGATTATGTCTCTCACACTAATTCCCTTCCATTTGAGTATTCTTTGTAATCCTCCTAATAAATGTAAAATCAAGTTTTGATATTGTAGGATGAAAATATATACAATAGATGATTATCTTCAACATCAAAATGTTGAAATGAAGAAAATTCTTCTCTATCATGGTATATACTTACTTGATCATTTGATTCCAACGCATGCAAAAACACCATCTAGTCTCACTAAATCATCTTGTGAGACACCATCATTTGGGGATGAACAATGTAGTCATATGGCTTGCATTGATATCTCATATCCCATATCACCTATTGCTAGATCTTAATCCAGTGTTGACTCATCCATGAGTTCTAATGATTCTTTGCATCAATACATTGTTATTATCATTCCATATCCACCACATTAGGATTCATATTACCATACATCACATATCTATTTGTAGAATCTTGGATTGCAAATTTAGATGACACTATTGAGGATATTCATCTTCTTTATGATGTTATCTTCGATGAAGTTGCATCACCATTACCATATTTGGATATTTCTCTTCCCTTTCCTACATCAACTTCTATTGTGATATATTGTGTATATATTCATGAGTTGACCTATCTAACTCAATCATCAGATATATTGATATCATTTACAACAATACTAGATTATCATTAGTCCAGTTATTGCCATACATCCATGGTTTATATGGTACCTGATCCATCTTACCAGCATTTGTCACATGTCAACATTGGATTGGAGATATTTGAGCATCATTCAAAGGAATCATTGGCATAATTCTAGTCTTTGGATCATGTATAAAATTTAGAGACATTGATCTTATTTCCTACATATTTCTATTCAAAATGGGAAGTTGTATTGCACAAATTTATGGTGTTGTTTCTTCCCAAGGGGAGAAATTTTGTTCAACATTCATGAATCATCTTTAGCATCTAGTGTCGAGCATCTACCAGAACTACACACATCATTTTGAGGGGAGATTGCATGGTTTATCTTCTCCTATTAGTTTTGGGAGGAAGCATTTCCTCACGTGGAGTTCATTACTTCACATTTTTGGGGGGGTAACATAGACCTTCTCTCATTTCTCTCCTATGGGGGAACTTTCATTGTAAATTATGCTAGAATCAGTCCTTGGGGGGTCATCATGAGTCCTTTTATCTTCTTTACTTGTAAATTTTATTGCATTTGCATCATTTCTCTTTTGGAGAGGGGTTTTTATTTCCCATAAGGTTTTTCACCTTTACTCCACTTTATGAGAAATTTGTACAAGAGTACCTAACATGGCCTAGTATGCAGAACTCATCTTCTTGCATACATTACTTCCTAAGTTGAACTTAAGGGGGTGTTAGTGTAAATAGTGTCTTTATCCATCTATATAGGATATCACCTTTCTATGGTTGACCTATTCACAGTTATAGCTTAAGTTTACTTAGGTTTATTATGCTTTTATCTTACTTCATAGTATTGATACATGTCTCCTCATCACTTGAGACACCTATTGCATGCATACTTTCCACTTTCTCACACACTTATCAAGTGATCTCACAAGTGTTTCACATTTGGAGGGTAGTCGGTCATTATCTCCTACATTCTCACCTCATCCACCTTGCCTATATATGAAAGCTTTCTCATTGTATTTGTAACGCCCCGCCACACAACCCTAGGGGAAGTTGTAATTAACAACACAAACACAATAATTTTTTTTTTAAATAAGAACAAAAGCATGGAAGTTTGCTACACATTGCCAACAACCCCTAAGGTTACGAGACTAGGTTTACTTAAGCCCAAACAAGAAACATGAATTAAAACCAATACATTTAATTATATAACCAATTAATTACACATCCATTCCAAACATGATAAAATTACGTCAAGGAAAAAGTAATTCCACATGATTCCAATGATATGAATTACTATCTGATTACAACACTCATTCCCCGAATGAGGTAAATCCAATAACAAGGTTACAAATTACATCTTCCACCTCAATACAAAGAGGGGTAATAAATTACAATAATGATTGAAAGAATTAAATCATGGAAGAACATGATCCCACGAGCTCTCCAACTGGAAATCTTGTCCACACAAACAAAAAGCCGACCCAACGGATTAAGGTGCACGTTCCACACAACCATGTGATACCCGAAGGCTCACCCCCCATGCTAGGAGATAGTAACAAGGAATCCTATACAAGACCATCAACCTCTAGACATAGGCTAACTCATACTGGCACAACCAATCACTTGAACCATACAACCATAAGAATAACACAAGTACAACTATAACATTACTGACATAAGTCACATAGCTTCAAGAAATAAAACAAATCAGGTATGATAAGAAGACCATACACATAAAACCAAATACCAACTATTGTCGTAGAAAGAGTGTCATCACATAGCTCGACAAGGGATCTCCTCTGGGAATCTTCCTAGGCTCCGACCCCCACCATGGGTTATCCTGGTGGCCTCTACCGAATCTCAGCACCCATGCTCACTCATGCGGAATCAAATACCTCTCGTAAAGATAAGATAGATGACCTTGCCATTCAAGGCCTTCTCGTCTCATCCCAAGTCTATACAAGCCCTTGTGTCCATGAGTGAAGCACAATTAATCTTGTTTAGTGTTTGATGCAACCTAAGCTTCTAAAAGTTTATTATGTTATCACTGAATTAACTAACTTGCAAAGAGTTTCCCTGACACCACTTTGTGTGTCGGCCCTCATTGCAAGCCACTCTTCTAAGACAACAAGTGGAATAACTCCACACCTAAGGGTACACAAGTGTGACCTAAGGAGAATGACTCCTATACAAGACATAAAGCCCACACTTCCCGTTCACGATAACTGGGTTAAAACTGGATATGATTAAACATACTACCCAAGGAATCCAAAGGTTGACTATCATAATGACAACCCATACCAAATTTGAAACAACCATCTGGAAGACTTACATATACACTGACTCAATTGCCCCACTCCAAGAATGAATGCCACACATCATAAGGAAGCATTTCAGGCAATTCTTTAAAAGAAAGCAACTCACTAATATTAGGATTTCGTAAATCCAATTCACTCAATCATCATGGTGCATGGTATAAATTAAATAATTCATTTCCTTGTACTTACTCGAGAGGAAATCCAATCACATTGATAAACATTACGGAATTCAAAGCTAAGCATTTAATTTTCTTGCTCGATCATACTAGCTGATTAAATACAATCTTTTAACTAACTAAATCATTTCATGAGAATAAAACAATCTTTATTTCAATTATACTAGAATAAGCAACATAAGTTTAACTAAGCTTAAATTCCCACATATATTAAATAATATGAATAAGTGTATGTTTAATGTAAACCCAACTATATCGATATATTTAAATATATCATTATCATTTAAATAAACTACTTTAAATTCAACTAATTTATTTATATAAAAATATACATATATACCTTATATATATACATATACACACTAAATGTATATGATATATATCATAAGTATATATATATATATAAATAAATTATTATAAAAATAAATATTATTTAAATATTAAAATAATATTGTATATATACATATAACATATATATATATATATATATATTATATATATAATATATAATATTTAAAATAATATTTAAAAAAAATGAATTTAAATTTTCAATAAAAAAAACAACTAAGCTTTGGGCGCGGGCCCCTCCCATAAGGGAGTGACCAGGCTGCCACGCAGCCTCCCCCATATGGGGGGTGTTGTGTGGGCAGCGCCTCCCAATGGGGGGGTGTTGCGTGGGAGCAGCGCCTCCCATAAGGGCGCCATGGGGGGGGGGGGTGCAAGGCTACAGCCCTCCCCTCCACAAACCCTTAAAATAAAATTTTGTTTAGGTTTATTTTAAACACTTTTCAAAATGCCGAAAAAATAGGGCAGTCCCTGTATAAAGTTTTCTCTAAGAAGTTTTTTGAAAAGGATTTTTTTCCAGAAAACAAAATTAAAAGAACATAATATATATATATATATATATATATATATATATATATATATATATATATATATATATATATATATATATTGTAAATATATATATATATATATTTGTAAATATATCTATGTGTGCATATGCACAGGTATATTTATAAATATATACCCAGATTTTAATTCCCAGCCAAATTGTGCAAATGAACAACAAATTTTTGCAATACCCAAATAAATTTGGCAACACCATGACTGGATTAAATTTTAGTTTGAAAAACACATTTCTTTTTTTTATTTTCTTCCTATTTTTCATTATGTAAATTCTTGTTTTGGTTTTCTTTCCTATTTCCAACAACAGTTTGCAAGATTTGAATTCATTTCTCATGGTTTTCTTTGCATCTAAATAGCATTCAAAGAGTTTTCAAACAACATAAGGAAATTTGAAGATTATTTCAAAAAGGGAAAACAAAAATGAAGATGAACCTGGTGTTTTCTCCCCAAGCTTGAAGACTTCAACAATGGTGGTTCCAAACTCTTCTTCAACTCCAAATTCAACCACAACAAAACTCTCCACCAAAATCCAAAATTGAAAAACAAATGAAATTCCATTTCTTTACAAAGAGTTTTCCCCAAATTTGGTCAAACCCCTAAAAATATCCCACCCACTAAATTTATTGAGCTTTTGGAGGATATTTCTTTTTTAAAATTTTTTAAAACAATTTACTTTCAAAGAATGATATTTCAAAATTTCATAATTCCATTTAAAAACCAAAAATCTCAAAGTTGCAAGAATATGTTTTATCCAAAAATTCAAAAAGTGAAATATAATCCACATTTCTATTTTTATTTTTAATTTAACTTAAATATCTAACATGATTTCCATTTCCATTTTAATTTTGAGTCCTAATATACAATAATGCTAAAACAACCATTTCATTTAATTTATCACCCTTAACCTAGTTAATCAATAAACTAAAAATGATTCTATTAATTAAACCAAAATAATCAATGAAATAAAATAATATTCAACATTGAAACTAGATATGTTAGATCATCACTTTAACCATACCCACCATTTAATAGCCTTTAAAAAAGGAAATGAAATAGTTAACCAAGGAGGAAAGAACCAAATCAAAACCGCCAACCTCGACGACAAACTATGACTAGGGTGACGACTTGGCACGGAAACCTAGCTACTATCTCCCAATCGATAACCGTTGGTCAATGGACACGCTTTAACCTGTGAAGTCAGGTGGAGTTGATGGCCTGTACCTGTCAACCTGCGAGCAAAGAGCATATATATATATATATATATATATATATATATATATATATATATATATATATATATATATATATATATATATATATATATATATATATATATATATATATATATATATATATATATATAATAAGACACACCGTGAAGCGAAAATCTCAGAATCGTAGGGCGCTCGCAAGCGAGTGATACAATCTCGTCCCCTTCACCAATACAGACTTTAAAACTGATGAGTCTAACAACAACAATATAATTAACATATAAGGCATTTTTTAATTAAACATTGGCTACGCTAATTCAAAACATGCCATAATGATAACATCTAAATGAAATACCATAACATCAAAATATAATGTTTACATCGCTTAACAGATAGCGGTCAAAAGTAACCAAGTATCAAAGTCACAACATAACAGAAACACATAACCAAGAAAACATTGTCGATCAAAATATCTAAAATGGAGGGGTGTTACATCCTCCCCCCTAGGGTCAAGCTTACTCCTGGAAGCCTGCAAACAAAATAGGGATAGAACTCCCTCCAAACCAACTAAACCCTAACCTACTCAGAACCTCGATCCGCGAGGATCAACTCTTGAAGCTGAAGGACAAACTGCATCCAGATGCTCGGCCTGATGGATATCCACTGCAGTAAATGCCCTATGTGATCTACCTACATCTCCTACTGTCGGCTCAGATGCCACTGGACCCTGATCAAACCCAGATGTGCCCCTGTTGGAACACATTCTAGCAATATGACCCTGCTGGCCACATGCGAAACACCTAGTACCTCTGCCATAACCTCTACCTCTAGAAGGTGCGCTCGACTACTGAACACCACCCGTAAAGGTAAACTGTGAACTCTGATACTGTCCACTCTCAGAAGGCACCTGTTGACCACAAGTGAAACATCATGTCCCACTATTGAATCTTCGAACACCTAGAGATACACTAGGTCATGGAAACCACCACCACTAAATGCTAACTGAGAACTCTGGGCAATCTGATTGTAACAATCACGATGCGATTGTATCCTACTCTGATCTCTCTTCTTCTGCTTCCAACTTCTATCACGTTGGGACTGAGAATTTTGTTTCCTTGATTGTGAAGGTTGTTGCTACTCACCCTTAACATCATGATCTTTATCCTACCTTGGGCCCAGGAGAGCTAGAGTCTCCTCTAAGAAACAACGCAACAAAGCATTCCTGATCCTTGGTGGATCCTGATGTTGATTACCAACCTCTGGTACAATTTGAGAAGCCTGTTGCTCCTCATGATCTATGGCATGGGAAACAATAGGAGGTGCATCCTGCTAATTACCTACTCGACCGCCTACATGGCCACAACCTCTACTACGACCTCGCCTAGGTGGCATGATCCTGTATAGATACATACCACAACATAAGACAAGGTACACAAACATAAATTCTATACAACTAACAACATGATCATTCATTTTCTATTACCATATTTCATAATTTCAAACAATATAACATGCAAAAGCAACTCCAAAACCACATAGGGTCAATCAGGCAATCACTGGCACAATGAGGTAAAGCACAAGAATACATGCATTAGATATTTGCATGGTGAAGAAAAACAACAAGACTCCAGAAGAGAATATACACCAAAGGAACTTCTTGGCACCCTCAAGGTCAAACAGACCTTCCCACAACATGAACAGAGAAACCAAAAAAGGGTAATTTTAGGCAACACATGTCACCTGCAACCCACCAACAAGCTAAGGTCCAACATGCTCACCCGCAACATAGGATAGAGGGAAGTAATCAATCTCAACCTTAGAAGACTCTCAACCAAGGGAATCGCTCCAATCTTGAAGGGTAAGGCAAGACCTAGGAGGCATCATTCCTCCACAACACAAGACAAGGTTGGAAAACTCAACCCTCTAAAACGCCATACTAAGGCACTCAAGGCAAGAGGTCCTATCGCTATCTCGCCCCAACAGGCACTTGGAACACACCCAACAAACACACTACAACCACACTCAAGAACCACTCAAGGGTCACATCCCTTTACACAACAAAAGAGCCATGCATCAAGAAGGAGACCAATCAAAACAAACTTCTTGGTAGGCTCGCGACTAACTAACCCTCACAAAAGCATTCATCAACAAGACATGCAAGGGGCGGAAACCACAAGAAAACTGGTTGTCGTCCACCACACACAACACACTAAATTCACACACTACACAATTGTCCATAATGCATTCTTCCAATAGAAAGGATATCAGTGCATTGTACACTACACCGAGGATCCTATCCTTTCCACTAGTTTCCTGCACCATTGGACCTACACCACGTAACAACAACTTCTGGGTAGACAAGTGCGATCAACCCAAAAGGAAAACATAAACTAACGAACAAAGCACCTAGGTCAACACCATGGCTCATAGTGCCCAAAGTATAACCTACGCAACTAACAAGTTAATGGGTTCCACATTATCCCAGAGTACCCAGTGTTTAAACCTAGGCTTTGATACCATGTGTAACGCCCCACCACACAACCCTAGGGGAAGTTGCAATTAACAACACAAACACAATAATTTTCTTTTTTCAATAAGAACAAAAGCATGGAAGTTCGCTACACATTGCCAACAACCCCTAAGGTTACAAGACTAGGTTTACTTAAGCCCAAAAAAGAAACATGAATTAAAACCAATACATTTAATTATATAACCAATTAATTACACATCCATTCCAAACATGATAAAATTACGTCAAGGCAAAAGTAATTCCACATGATTCCAATGATATGAATTACTATCTGATTACAACACTCATTCCCTGAATGAGGTAAATCCAATAACAAGGTTACAAATTACATCTTCCACCTCAATACAAAGAGGGGTAATAAATTACAATAATGATTGAAAGAATTAAAGCATGGAAGAACATGATCCTACGAGCTCTCTAACTGGAAATCTCGTCCACACGAACAAAAAGCCGACCCAATGGATTAAGGTGCACATTCCACCCAACCATGTGATACCCGAAGGCTCACCCCCCGTGCTAGGAGATAGTAACAAGGAATCCTATACAAGACCATCAACCTCTAGACACAAGCTAACTCATACTAGCACAACCAATCACTTGAACCATACAACCATAAGAATAACACAAGTACAACTCTAACATTACTGACATAAGTCACATTGCTTCCAGAAATAAAACAGATCAGGTATGATAAGAAGACCATACACATAAAACCAAATACCAACTGTTGTCGTAGAAAGAGTGTCATCACATAGCTCGATAAGGGATCTCCTCTAGGAATCTTCCTAGGCTCCGGCCCCCACCATGGGTTATCCTGGTGGCCTCTACTAAATCTCGGCACCCATGCTCACTCATGCGGAATCAAATACCTCTCGTAAAGACAAGATAGATGACCTTGCCATTCCAGACCTTCTCGTCTCATCCCAAGTCTATACAAGCCCTTGCGTCCATGAGCGAGGCACAATTAATCTTATTTAGTGTTTGATGCAACCTAAGCTTCTAAAAGTTTATTATGTTATCAATGAATTAACTAACTTGCAAAGAGTTTCCCTAACACCACTTTGTGTGTCGGCCCTCATTGCAAGCCACTCTTCTAAGACAACACGTGGAATAACTCCACACCCAAGGGTACACAAGTGTGACCTAAGGAGAATGACTCCTATACAAGACATAAAGCCCACACTTCCCGTTCACAATAATTGGGTTAAAACTAGATATGATTAAACACACTACCCAAGGAATCCAAAGGTTGACTATCATAATGACAACCCATACCAAATTTGAAACAACCATCTGGAAGACTTACATATACACTGACTCAATTGCCCCACTCCAAGAATGAACACCACACATCATAAGGAAGCATTTCAGACAATTCTTTAAAAGAAAGCAAATCACTAATATTAGGATTTCATAAATCCAATTCACTCAATCATCATGGTGCATGGTATAAATTAAATAATTCATTTCCTTGTACTTACTCGAGAGGAAATCCAATCACATTGATAAACATTACGGAATTCAAAGCTAAGCATTTAATTTTCTTGCTCAATCATACTAGCTGATTAAATACAGTCTTTTAACTAACTAAATCATTTCATGAGAATAAAAAAATCTTTATTTCAATTATACTAGAATAAGCAACATAAGTTTAACTAAGCTTGAATTCCCACATATATTAAATATTATGAATAAGTGTATGTTTAATGTAAACCCAACTATATCGATATATTTAAATATATCATTATCATTTAAATAAACTGCTTTAAATTCAACTAATTTATTTATTTAAAAATATATAAAATATACATATATATACCTTATATATATACATATACACACTAAATGTATATGATATATATTCATAAGTATATATATAAAAATAAATTATTATAAAAATAAATATTATTTAAATATTAAAATAATATTATATATATACATATAACATATATATTATATATATATTATATAATATATATATATATATATATATATTGTTATATAATATATATATATTGTTATATTATATATATATATATATATATATATATATATATTGTTATATAATATATAATATTTAAAATAATATTTAAAAAAAATGATATTTAAATTTTCAATAAAAAAAATGACTAAGCTTTGGGCGCGGGCCCCTCCCATAAGGGAGTGGCCAAGCTGCCACACAACCTCCCCCATATGGGGGGTGTTGTGTGGGCAACGCCTCCCAATGGGGGGTGTTGCGTGGGAGCAGCGCCTCCCATAAGGGCGCCATGGGGGGGTGCAGGGCTACGGCCCTCTTCTCCACAAACCCTTAAAATAAAATTTTGTTTTTATTTATTTTAAACATTTTCAAAATGGCAAAAAAAATAGGGAAGTCCCTGTATAAATCTCGGAATCGTAGGGCGGAAATCTCGGAATCGTAGGGCACTCGCAAGCGAGTGATACAATCCTATCCCCTTCTCCAATACAGACTTTAAAACTAACGAGTCTAACAACAACAATATAATTAACACATAAGGCATTTTTTAATTAAACATTGGCTACGCTAATTCAAAACATGCCATAATGATAACATCTAAATGAAATACCATCACATCAAAATATAATGTTTACATCGCTTAACAGATAGCGGTCAAAAGTAACCAAGTATCAAAGTCACAACATAACAGAAACACATAACCAAGAAAACATTGTCGATCAAAAAATCCAAAATGGAGGGGTGTTACAGTATTTACACACTCTTCACTTTTATATTGATAGACATACTATTATGCTCATATTTTCACTTGTGGAAGGTTATCAATTAGAGCTCTTTGATCTTAGCATTCTCCAACAATATCCTCCATCCATAGAGCCATATCCTTATGCACCATACTAATCATCCTCATATTCATAGTACTCAAAACAATATTCCTCATAAGGAAGATATTCCTCTTTACTCACTAAGAGGGTATTCAGATTCACAAGGGTGGAAATTTGAGACTTTTGCAATTCAATCTAAATAATAATTTGTTGATGTTCCTACTCAAGGTGATAAAATACCTCTTCATATTAAAATTCTTCTATATGAAAAAATTGAAGGAGATGGATATTGGTCAGTATTAAGTGTTTTTTCTTCTGGATAAATCATGCTAATTATGTGCATTATAGTATTTATCCTTGTTTATCCTACCAAGAAGCACACTATATATTTCTAATTGATCCTCTTACACTTCAAATATTACTATTTCTTTTTATATCTCCTTTATGAGTTGATTTAATAGTTTTACATATTCAATTTTAGATCTATATGGCATTTTGGGAGAAGCAAGATACTAGTGAGAAGGATATGCATCATAGTTTCTATCCCAATATATTCTACCAACAATCATATAACTTATCATTTTTCGATTAGACCTATGGATTTGTCTATATTTTCTTATTATATACTGCTACTTGAATCCTGAGAACCAAATAAGCGTTAATCTCTTAACTTAAAAAATGAATAATTTTCACTTGAAGTTCAAACGTCTAAATTTGGATAGGTAAGTTTGAAATAATTACCATTACTTCAAACTTCCTACAATGAATGTTGTCTTCATGCATTAGTATAACCTACATCTTATTCTGCCTAGTACTTGAACTATCTCTATCTCTCCATATCAAATTATTTTGATTTGATTACTAGTTATGGATGACTACAATAGAGTCACCAATCTTCACTTAAGAAGAGACAAAAAATTATAATAGTTGATAATTCAAAGTACGAGGTGAGAGTGTTTCCCTGTTGATATTTTATGCCTTTTGTGTTGTCATAATTTGATATACAATCAAGCTTATACTCTAATAAATTTCTTTAATGCAATACCATGGTGTTAAACATATCAATAAAATAATCTCCTCCTTGATAATATAACCATTTATTAGTGACCAAAGTTGTAGGTCCTAAATCCCTAAATCTTGTTCATCTCCCAAGTGTCACAAGTGTCAAACTTGAGAAGAAAACTATGAAGTTATGTTTAGGATTGGAAACATTGGACCCTTTGACATTTTGTGTCAAATGACCAAAGGACATTTTGGAAAATTAGAAAAGGTTTTCAAATTTTTTAAATGTAGCCAAATAAGGTAAATGAGAAAAATATAAGATGGAAATTATAGAGTTTTGAGCTACATTTAAGTGTTATAATGTAAAAGGGGAAAAGGTCAAAAGTTTACTCCCTTTTCCAGTGCTAAAGAGAGAAATGAGAGGGAAAAGATTAAGTTTGTTTCTTTTGACGACTTTAGACTCCACCCACATTGCAAGAAATTTGTTAGGGTTTTTGTTTGTTGGCATTGAGAAAGTATTTCATGGAGGAATGAGGAGAGCCTTTAGCGAATGTTGTAGTGGGATATGAAGGCAAGTTAGAGAAATTTCAAGAGACTTTCACACTTAATCCACATGTTTCCAGATTCTATAAATATCTGGTTGCTACGTGGTATGCTTTCTTTTCCTTGTCATGTTTATGTGTTGCCTTTCGAAAAATGGTTTGTTGTGTCATCAATACATGTTAAAGAATGATAAATGGTGTCATAAATGTCATTTTTGTGGCCTATGTGAGACTTAGTGGACACACAATAATCTCCAAACACTTCAGGCTTTGAACAAGTCTAGTTTAAAGGCAAGTCTCGTATCATAGAAGGTGATATAAAGATTTCATACACACTATGAGAGAAATGGCAGTTTTGTAAGGGTTTTGAGAGGGTTTGAAGAAGTATGGGGACAGGTTTGACTCAAGTTCACTTGGTATATTCCTTTATTGGTCTCTATTTAGGCGGTGCATGACTTGTGAAAACTCATTGCACCCAAGTGTCTAATTACACGAAGATGGAGAGCACAGTTCAATGCATATCATAGGTGCATTAGTGTATATCTAATATGCAACCAATAAATTGGATAGGTGTGTGGATGGCCCTTGTCAATGGGTGACAGTCAAGATAGTGAAATTGCGATGACATTATTAAAGTTATCCTTTAATTCATTTTGCCACTTTGCATGTTGTAATATCCATTGATAACCACAAATACATCAGAAACATTAGGGATAAAAAGGATAGTCATTTTTTAAAAGGGTAGACCTCAAAAAGAGACAGGCATGCCATCCATCAATAGTCTGATTTTCATAAGAAAATAACAGCCTAGTGATGGAAAAGGGAAGTTTATAGTAAAGGAGGATAGTGACCATTCAAGATAAATCAATAGTCCTCAAAAAGTAGACCATTTATCCAATCTCAAAGATTGAAGTCACAAGATAAAAGGACAGTCATGGACAGTCACATTAAAATCATTCAACATTAATGAAATGATGACAATAATGCATGGACTGTGAAAATATAGTGGACAAGTGATAAGGACTCCATTAGATGGTAAAAGATCTGAGACTATAAATGACAATGAATTTGCAAAGAGGTTTGATAGCCAAAGGTTCCTTCAATGGTCGGATGGCCAGCAGGGTATGTGCAGGATCATGATCGGCCAAAAAGTGGCGATGTGAAAAAAGTTGTGTTTTGCATTAACCAAAAAATGCAAAAATCCCCAGTTGACTTTTTTTTGGCTTGGGTTTCAGTACATTGCTCCAAAGCAATTCCCAAGGCAAGAATTACAAATTGGATATTCAAATTGGGTCGGGTATAAATAGGTAATATGTGGCCTTTTAAAATCATTTCAAGCATTTTAAACAGCTAAGAGCGCAGTGAGAGCAATGTTTGGGCTATCAGATATCCGATTTGGATTAATATCTAATTTGCAAGGTAAGATTTTGGTTTTTTTTTGTTTTAATCAATTTTTCTATTAGTTTTCTATAATTTTAACTAGTTTTTTATGGATTTTTATTAAAAACTAGAGTTTTTAATGGATTTTTATTAAAAACTAGTGTTTTTTATGGATTTTTATTAAAAACTAGTGTTGTTTATGGATTTTTATTAAAAACTAGAGTTTGTTATGGATTTTTGTTAAAAAGTAGGGTTCTTATGGATTGTCATTAAAAACTAGGGTTTTTTACAATAATTTCATTTATATTGTGTAATTTCAATTAAATTAATTAGTTTTTAACTTTAATCAGGTATTATGGCTAAGAATGAAAATGCACAAATGCCAAACACTCCACCACCTCTGCCCCCATCAATTGAAGACTTAATTGGTGAAAAATTGGAGCAATTGAGGGGCATTTGTGATGTTTATAAGATAATGCCTTGATTATCCCAGATGACAAACACATTGAAGGAAATAATTAAAAATATAAAAACCCTCTCCACCCAACATAATGCCTTTCTTTCATGGCGAGAAACCATGAGGGAATATTACTCCTATGGATTGTCTTATGAAGATGTGAAAGATGTCTAAATAACAAAAGCCCAAATAGCCTCTTTATTTGTTAACCCCCACACCGGTTTTCCAGTTAATGTTAATAAACCAAAACTTTCTATAAAATGGTGCACGAATAAGGACATTGTAGATAACTTTTGGGATTGTTGGTGTATGGTTTTTGATAAACCACGCAACAACAATAGTGATATACCATTTTACTTTTAAAAAATTATACGCTGAGTTTGTGTTAGGGCATCATGTCAATTACTTTGACATTAAACCCTTCCAGGGCGTTGGTGGAGGTATGCCCTAGGATAGACCAAGGGTAGTTAGAGTAGTCTCGAGCCCATATGTTCCCCCTCCTCCCCTTCCTCCACCACCTCCAGTATATCATCCAGATATTATGCAGGATGTGACCACACAGACTATCCAGGCTATTCACTCTTTGAGTGGTCTTTGGTTTCACATGCTTAAGGAAGAGGCTCAGCCACATTGTGGTGATGCTTGGTACGGATCAAGTGTTGTTGCATCATCCTCCTTAGGTCCACACATTTGTGTGCCATATACTTGCACTATGTGCCACCAGATATGCTTGGGTCCTTTGTACAACCTGCTGAGCATCCCTTAGACACTTCTGAATATGACCTCCATGATGTGGACATTATAGGAGATCGTGACGCGACAGAGTGGAGCCAAGACCTACGCAGTCCTCTCCTACTAGAGAGGGGGTGTTGAATAGTTACATGTGTAAGATTTGTTGCAACCATAACTTGCATTTGTTTTTAAATGAATATTAATAAGAGATGGTATCAAGTACTAATATTTATTTACACGGTCTATTTAACAATTGATGTATGAGGAGGAGCTTACACAGGTGACTGATAGCACCCTTAGGGCCATTTCATTCATCCTCGACATGCACATAGTATATATTTTCACTCACTCGTTTACTTTTTTTTATTATATACTTGCTTTTCATTTGAATTAAGTCATTAATGAAATTATATTAACTTATATGTTTATCTTATTTTGTAGGAAACACCCAGTATGTTTTATAGGTAACACTTCTGCACTACAGAGGTAAATGTTAGATATGGGAAAGGTAATTGAACTCAAATTCAATTGGAATTAAGATTTTTAAGATCTTATATTGATTATACATACATCACATAGATTGCAGTTTCATGTACTTGCCATTTTATGCATGTGTGGTTGTGAGCTATATCCTTGTTGACAAGTGTCACAACGCCTCTAAGGAGTAGGTATTAAACACTCATGAGAAAAGGAAACATTCTCAAGGAGGAGGGTACCAAACACCAAGGAGATAAAGAAAAGGAGATGCCTAAAGAGGTATGTGTTTATTTTATTTTGTGTTTGGTAAATATGTTCCTATTATCGACAATTGTATGCTAACTTGTATCAATTTTATGTTTTTGTTCACATTTATAGATTGGAATTTCAAAAGTTGGTTTGATTGGTTCTTTGAGAGGGCATTCTAGGACTCCCCCGGACCAAGAGACGTGATATTTCTGTGTAATCAAGATTTCAATTTTAGAGTTCAATTAATTAATGTATATTGATTTTGATGTTAATTATTTTGATTTTAAATTTATATAGTATAACTAATCTCATCAGGGTTTGAATTTTCACTACCTTCGTAGCTAAAGAGTGCTTCAAAGAGGCTCCATTTTGATGATCCACCAGTAGTTTAGGATGAGACATACATTTTGGCATGTAAATATTGAATAGATACCGAGATGGCATATGCCACATATTGTAAAACTTTGTTTGAGTTGGCGTTGATGCTATTTTTGTATATGGACATACACCTGATTATTGGATAATTTGATATATATAGAAGTTGACAATTGAAATTTAATTTCCTCCTCATGTGCATGATTAAACTCTTTGAAAATTTAATCAAGTGAGCAATGGTTAAATATCAATGTACAATAGCATAAAAAGAATGGTTATATTATGTAGTTTATATTCATATTGCCAGATTACATTGTACTGTACATCTTTCAAACTCAAAGTATTACTTCGGTGATTGTGTATAACCAATAACTAGATGCCGAGGATGAAAAAATTCAATTACAATATATTTTTTACAAAGTCAATCGGCAATTATGCAATTTTACCCATATTGCATAACTAATAATTCAGGAGGCTATAATTGCATTTGTTTGTCATGGAATTCTATGAGACCACATTTCTTTGAGGCATTTTTCAAATAGTTCACTGCATTGTCTATGCTACCACATTTTTCATACATGTCTACCAAAGCTTTTTATCAAACAGTTCACTAGCTTGTTGCTATGGCTAAAATCCTAAAACAAGTGCTTTCAAACAAGCTATGGATTCTTGGAAAAATTATATCAAAGCATAATAGTAAGCAATAGCATAGACAAGGCAATGAACTATTTGAAAAAATGCCTCAAATAAATGAGGTCTCATGGTGATGGAATGCCATGACAATCAAAAGCAATTTTAATTCTCATGGCATTCCATCACCATGAGACCTCATTTTTTTGAGGCATTTTCTCAAACAGTTGATTGCCTTGTTGATTGTCATGGCATTCCATCACCATGAGACCTCATTTCATTGAGGCATTTTTTCAAACAGTTTGTTGTCTTGTCTATGCTACCACATTTTTCATACATGTCTAACAAAGCATTTTATCAAACATTTAATTGCCTTGTTATGGCTAAAATCCTAAAACAAGTGCTTTCGAACAAGCTATGGATGCTTGGAAAGAATCTAACAAAGCATAATAGTAAGAAATAACATAGACAAGGCAATGAACTGTTTAAAAAAAATGCCTCAAAGAAATGTGATCTCATGGTGATGGAATGCCATGACAAGAAAATTGCTATAATTGTCATGGCATTCCATCACCATGAGACCACATTTTTTTGAGGAATTTTTTTAAACAGTTCACTACCTTGTATATGCTACCACATTTTTCATACGTCTACCAAAGCATTTTATCAAACAATTCACTGCCTTGCTGCTATGGCTAAAATCCTAAAATAGGTGCTTTCAAACAAGCTATATGGATGCTTGGAAAATGGTGCAGGAGCACCTCGGAAACAAAGGACTAGTTGATGGTTAGTTGATGCAACCAAGGATGGCAAACCACTCACTTTCACAATACAAGGGATTCCTAAACACCCTTGGAACACTTCACAAACCCTAAAACTTGTTGGGGAAGCACTCAACAGATGACAAAACCTCAATTTTTCCCATTTATCCTCTAGAACTCGCCCTCTAAGACCCTATTCCACAAAACCCTCAAATTGCTCAAATTTGGCAAGGGTTTATTGAAAAACCTACTTGCAAACTTCCCTAGACTTTACCACCAACTCCAACACCCTTGAATAACCCTACACAAGCTTAAAAGAACAAGAAAAGTGACTGCCCTAAAACAATTCCCACTTTTACCCTCTCTAACCTCACTTTTTCATGCAAAAACACCCCAAATGCCATCTAGGGCATCACCAAAAATCATAATGTTGACCTCCCCTACACAAGAAACAATGCAAACATGTTTATCTATCCTAACTAAGCCTATCCACCGAGTTACAACATCATACAGTGGGTGGAAGGCTTAAAACTCCATTTTAAATGCACTCAAACCCTTGGAACAGGGCTCATAGACCAACCTCCAGTAAAATGCCTCTTAAATGCACAAAAATGAATGAAATCACTTCAAACCAAGTTTGTGAAGAATGTAACTCTACTTCCCACCAGTTTCCATTTAAAAGAAAGCACAACCACACTGTACGGAACCGTACAGTACCAAAAAACTTCAAGAATTCTGGAAACACACATAAATTTGCATGGAGATAACAAGATTTTATTGATTCTCTTTCAAACTTGGTTTCTCCAACCTAAAACTCAAACATAAGAGGCCTTTTTAAACATGAAAGTTTGAAATTATGTTATTTTGAGTTGTTGTGACCTTTTCTACCCATGTCCTTGCATCAGAAAATATCTATCAAATCATAATAATAAGCAATAGCATAGACAAGGCAATGAACTATTCGAAAAAATGCCTCAAAGAAATGTGGTCTCAATGTGCATGTCATGGCATTCCATCACCATGAGACCACATTTCTTTGAGGAATTTTTTCAAACAGTTCATTGCTTTGTCTATGCTACCACATTTTTCATACATGTCTACCAAAGCATTTTATCAAACAATTCATTGCCTTGCTACTATGGCTAAAATTCTAAAATAGGTGCTTTCAAACAAGCTATGGATGCTTCGAAAAATTCTATCAAAGCATAATAGTAAGCAATAGCATAGACAAAGGAATGAATTGTTTGAAAAAATGTCTCAAAGAAATGAGGTCTCATGTTGATGGAATGCCATGACAATCAAAAGCAATTTTGATTCTCATGGCATTCCATCACCATGAGACTTCATTTCTTTGAGACATTTTTTTCAAAAGTTTGTTTATGCTACCACATTTTTCATACATGTCTACCAAAGTGTTTTATCAAATAGTTCACTGCCTTGCTGCTATGGCTAAAAGCCTAAAACAAGTGATTTCAAACAAGCTATGGATGCTTGGAAAAAATTAATCAAAGCATAATAGTAAGCAACAAGCTATGGTCTCATGGCCCTTTTTCCCACAAAAATCAGTGTTGGAGTTCGGTTGGGGACTGAAAACTACTTGTAAAGGCATAAATAAATCTTGTTCTACAACTCGTACGACCAAACCGACTATTCCAACACACCAAGATGGGTATGTTTATGTTACTTATGGTCCCCTTTCTTACCCAAATAGGCCGAAGCATTCTGAGCTATGTTCAACTGGCGAAATCCCTTAAGAGTCCAACCAAAGTGCAAAAAGGCAGCAATCTTTGACAGACTATTACTCAGAAACCTTGATGCCTACAAACTTTTTGTCTGAGGCTACGAGATCGTGTTGGCCCCCTCTACAATAACCTCTCTCGGTTTTTGTTATCTCGGAGGCATTTTCCCATGGTGACGAATTTTTAGTTGAGGAAAAAGTTGTCAAATGCAAGCAGTGTAAAGTTGTAAAGTGGTGCAACTTTCATTCTGCAACTCGTACAACTAAATGGACTGTTCCAACATGTTTTGGATGGGTACGTTTATGCTAGGGATGGTCATATTTTGCACCCAAATACGTTGAATCACTTTGAGCTACATTGGACTGGCGATTTACCTTAAGAGTCCAAAGTGCTAAAAGGTAGCAATCTTTGAAGGGATATTTCTCGGAAACCGTGATGCTTACAGACTCTTTTTCTGAGGCTATGGAATTTTTTTGGGACTATCTACAATAACCTCTCTCAATTTTTGCTATCTCAAAGGCATTTTCCCGTGGTGACGAGTTTTTAGTTGAGGGAAAAATTGTCAGATGCAAGCAATGTAAAGTTGCAAAGTGGTGCAAATTTCATTCTGCAACTCCTATCACCAAAAGAACTATTCCAACACATCCATATTGGTAAGTTTACGAGAGGAATAGTCCTCTTTTGCACCCAAATACATTGAATTGCTCTGAGCTACATTGGACCGACAATTTCCCTTAAGAGTCCAAAGTGCTAAAAGGCAACAATCTTTGAAGGGCTATTTCTCAAAAACCATGATGCTTACATACTCTTCATCTAAGGCTATGGGATCATGTTGGGACCATCTAAAATAACCTCTCTCATTTTTTGCTATCTTAGAGGCATTTTCCCGTGGTGACAAGTTTTCAATTGAGGGAAAAGTTGTCAAATGCAAGCAGTGTAAAGTTGCAAAATGGTGCAACTTTCATTTTGCAACTTGTACGACTAAACGAACTATTCCAACACGTTTGAATGGGTTCTTTTACGCTAGGGATGGTCCTCTTTTTCACCCAAATACGCCAAATCACTCTGAGCTACATTGGACCGGTGATTTCCCTTAAGAGTCCAAAGTGCTAAAAGGTAGTAATCTTTGAAGGGATATTCCTCAAATACCATGACACTTACAGACTCTTCGTCTAAGGCTATGGGATCGTGTTGAGACCATCTACAATAACCTCTCTCAGTTTTTGCTATCTCAGAGGCGTTTTCTCGTGGTGATGAGTTTTCAGTTGAGGGAAAAGTTGTCAAATGCAAGCAGTGTAAAGTTGCAAAGTGGTGCAACTTTCATTTTGCAACTCGTACAACCAAACAAACTATTCCAACATGTTTAGATGGGTACATTTACAATAGAGATGGTCCTTTTTTGTACCCAAATACGCCAAATCACTTGGAGCTACATTGGACCGATGATTTCCCTTAAGAGTACAAAGTGCTAAAAGGAAGCAATCTTTGAAGGGCTATTTCTCAGAAACCGTGATGCTTATGGACTCTTCATCTGAGGCTATGGGATTGTGTTGGGACCATATACAATAACCTCTCTCGGTTTTTGCTATCTCAAAGGTGTTTTCCCATGGTAATGAGTTTTCAGTTGAGGGAAAAGTTGTCAAATCCAAGCAGTGTAAAGTTGCAAAGTGGTGTAACTTTCATTATACAACTCATACAACAAAATGAACCATTTCAACATGTCTAGATGGGTACATTAACGCTAGGGATGGTCCTCTTTTGCACCCAAATATGTTGAATCACTCCAAGCTACATTGGACCGGCAATTTCCCTTAAGAGTCCAAAGTGCTAAAAGGCCATACCATCTATTGTATGGTATGTAGCTCGATGGTATGGCCATGGTAGATGTTATTAGGATTGTATATGGTGACTATGTGGGTTTAAAGAGCTGGAAAGGTCTGTAGTTGAGTTGGTGAGTTGCCATGCATGGCAAAAATGAGTGAAATTAGGTGAAAATGGTGGTTATAACATGTTAATGTCAATAAAACATAAGGGTAGCAAGATTTAAGGTTGGATCAAGCTTGTGCAGGTCCTAATAGACATGTTTGATGATTTTATAAGGTGTGGCAAGGTTGGAAACATTGATTTCCTTAAAAACCTCATGAAAGTTGTTAAAAATGAGGGTTTGTTGAAATAGAGCTTTAGAAAGCGTATCTCACCAAAAAAATTGTGGTTTTGGTAGTTTGGTAGGTTATTTAATGTTGCCCCATCAAACGTTTTGGTTTTGGAAGTTTTTAAATATGATTTTGTTTGTAAAATGGGCCTATTTTGGGGTCTTGGACAACAAAAGAGTGCTCCACCCATGTTTTAGTGAAGTTGCACCCAAGTTTGGGTTTGAGGATCAAATTGGAGTTTGAATCATCTTTAATTGTAATTGTGTTATTTAAATCCACCTAGCTCTTGCATCAGAAAACTCAATTACATTGGAAATGACCTTCACATGACCTTTTTACATTTTTTTTTGGAAAAAGTGGCAAGCCACTGTAATTTATTATATATAAATAGGAGATATTACAAAACCTGGTTCAAACGAGCATACCAACAGGAAAGAACCAGGAAGAAAACCTCTGGTTGTAGCTCAATTAAGTACAAAATTCTCTTACATAATTGTCCCAATAACAGTAACAAAGCATACACCTGTATGACTATTTCAACCTATGAGTTTCCAAAATACAGACCCCTTTACATTTTAAACATGCCCTTTATATAATGTCAGACATTTGACCCATATTTCAAAAAACATGACTAGATATTGATTATATCCATTCACAGTTATGACCTTTTTACATTGTTTCACATTTGAAAATTCAAATTTTACAAAATTTTCCTATTGGAGGCATTCAGGGCATAGTCTTCCACAAGAGTAGCATGTTGGCGTTCTAGAGTGACAAGCACCTGTACAAACCATAAAGGTAGCAGTTAAACTACATACAATAGAAAAGATGCTTAGAATGAAAGACACTTAGAATAACAAATCTATATTATTGTAATTTATCGCATACCTCTCTGAAAGAATCAGAGCTGGCTATTGTTACAGCAAGTCCATGATCAATTATGCCAGGAATATCGCAAAAGTTGTCAAATGAGAAATCTATATTTTTACAATAGAAAAGATGCTTAGACTAACAAATCTATATTAATCTAAACAACCTGAATGATGATGAATTGGTAATGCAAACTATAAAAGACGCTTAGAATAACCAATCTATATTATTCTAAATGACCTAATTGATGATGAGATGGTAATGCAAACTATAAAAGACACTTAGAATAACCAATCTATATTATTGTAATCTTTTGCATACCTCTCCAAAAGGATCAGAGTTGGCTATTGTTGCAACAAGTCCATGATCAATCATGCCCGGAATATCGCAAAAGTTGTCAAATGATAAATCTATATTGTCACAATAGAAAAGATACTTAGACTAACAAATCTATATCAATCTAAACAACCTAAATGATGATGAATTGGTAATGAAAAATATAAAATATGCTTAGAATAACCAATCTATATTATTCTAAATGACCTAATTGATGGTGAGATGGTAATGCAAACTATAAAAGACACTTAGAATAACCAATCTATATTATTGTAATCTATCGCATACCTCTCTGAAAGGATCATAGCTGGCTATTGTTGCAATAGGTCCATGATCAATCATGTCAAAAATATCACAAAAGTTGTCAAATGATAAATCTATACTATCACAATATAAAATATGCTTAGACTAACAAATCTATATTAATCTAAACAACCTGAATGATGATGAATTGGTAATGCAAACTATAAAAGATGCTTAGAATAACCAATCTATATTATTCTAAATGACCTAATTGATGATGAGATGGTAATGCAAACTATAAAAGATGCTTAGAATAACCAATCTATATTATTGTAATCTTTCGCATACCTCTTCAAAAGGATCAGAGCTGGCTATTGTTGTAGCAGGTCCATGATCAATCGTGCTAGGAATATTGCAGAAGTACATACAAAATATCACTATTAAAGATACATGCATTGCAATAGTATACAAAATATCAGTATTAAATAAATAACACTAATGAACTTAAGCATAATGAACCTAAGCATTATACCTTCCATTCTTGAATATGTTATTCAAGTGTGCCTGAAGGGTCATCTCTTTACTTAAGAGTATCCAATATTGCTTCATGATCAACATTACTAAGTGTCCATATTTGTTTTGTCTTTGGTTTGGCATGATGCTTCAACAACTTAATGTTTGTTGCTATAACAAGGTACAAATACATGAGAATGGTTTTGTGTTTCTCGTAGTCTTCAAATACAAGTATGCCATTCTTTCTAATCATGTATGTTCGCAACCAAGTTCCTGCAACTACAACTGAACCTATAGGATACACGAACCCATCATCATCTTCCATTGGTTGTGTTAGCTTATGCTTTACCTGCACACATCAATCAAACCAATAGTATGATCTCTCTTCAGTCCCCTACGGTACAACAACTACAAAAACATGTCTTGGTTGTAGTAGATCTGAAAGACGGTCATAATCAACTGAACTTTCCATTGTGTCATTTTTCATGGATACTATTTGAGATAAAGGAGTTAGATACTGTGGAACCCATGTATCCACCCACTCACTTGACTCGCATTGATCCCACTCGCACTTAATACAACTTTGAAAAAAATAACCCAACTCTTGTGTCCAAATGGTCAATGTGCTTGCATTTGAGCTTCGAAATGAATGCATCTTTGAAGAATCTTTGGTTGTATGACAATCCAATCTGCCTCCCATTGTACCCTCCTCAACCAACCAAAAGAATCTGTGCACTGTTGAATCAAGTGTCCCTCCTTGTGACTATGTTGAACTACACCAATCAACAATAGAACGTGCATCACTGAATTTTGCTCCTGAAATCTTCAATTTCTCCTTAACTAGAGCTCTCTTTACACATGCACCTACTCCATCATGCTCCCCTTTCCCATGCCCAACTTTAAAAAAAACTCCAACTATGAGGTACACCCCTCTCTACATGCATTCTACTCAACCAATAAAACATACGAGCATTCTTGAATTGACATGTGCAATTATCTGACCAAATGAGATGTTGGCCCAGTGCTATATCATGCTTCTGCAAGAACTCAAAAAAATTCTTGAAACAATGTTGTACATACTCGAACGAGTGAGATCTATCATCACTCATATAAAAATGATACTCTTTGATTATCTTTCAATCCTCCTCTATACTATCAGGTGCATGTCTAAATGTTATGTGGACAAAAATAGCAATCTAAATGGAATTGCAATACTGAGATTGTACCTCATTTTGTGGTTGTAATGTGTAGTTTTCAGAAAAATCAACCACTGATATAATAGTGCCAATTGGAAAAGAGTCCTTACACATCATGAATTGTTGATCCAACCACTCAGACCTATGGCTATGCCTTGCATACTTGTAGAAAATATTTTCCTTAAAATCTGAAATAAAATTAGCAACACTGCATTCTTTTGTAACCAACTCGCATCTAGAACCTCCACCTCCACTCTACAAAGTATATTTGACTATCTCATATCTTTTTTTCTCAACAAGCTTCTTTCCAAATTCATGTTCAGAACCCTCATAAAAAGGTTGAACAAACTTTGACAAGCCACCACATTGTGAGCACTTCGCATTTAAACAATCATTTCTATAGTAAAAGCAACCATCATCTCTAGGACATAAAAATTGATCTAGCAAGTCCCTTGATGATTTCAGAAGATGCATTGCACCACACTCCTACAACATTTCATTAGTATGCAAAGTAGAACAAATATAGCATAATAGTTCATGGTACATTGAAAACTCCACATGGTATTTGCAACAACAAGTATTATGAATTTTAAGAGGCACACAATAAAATGGCTTCAAACCTTCAAAAGTCCTTTGTGAGATTTCCATATTTGGATGTGTTTCAATAAAAATTTTGAACAACATTGTTTGGCTTGATTCTAAGAAAATTTTAGGATGCGGTGTATGGTCTCGATTGCCAATTCTTAACTTTAAAACATCCTTTGGATTGG
>VDFB02281492.1:446031791-446056678 GCA_007258455.2 Sequoia sempervirens
AGGAGAGGGGGTTAGGAGAAAGAGACTGATGGCATGCATGGGAGAGAGAGAGAGAGAGAGAGAGTAGAGGGTAGAGGGTTTAAGGGTTAAGGGTAGATGGGAGAGATATAGAGGGAGTCAGTGAAAGAGAGGGAGTGGGAGAGAGATAGAGGGTAGAGGGGAGAGAGATAGGAGTGATTGAGAGACTTGGGAGAGAGAGAGAGGGAGAGAGAGAGAGGGAAACATATAATATTTAAATATTTTATATATTAGTAATATATATGTATATTTAAATATTGATACATTAACTAAAATATTTAAATAATATTTAAATATTATACATAATAATATAATATATTATATATTAAATACATAATTCGGTAAGAGATTATCATAAATTGTATATTATATATTACATTATAAACTATATTGTCTATTATGTATTAAATTATAAACTTTATTTCATTTTTAAATCATATATTATAAACTATATAACATTTTTTAAACTCATATCTAAAACATATCGAATATCGGATTCAAATCGGATATCTGATATCTGATATATCTAACACAAAATTTAATTCCTAGGTATTAGCCTCGAGCTTGCTTTGGAATTTGTTTTGGACCTGCCAATCCTAAGAAGTCAAAACAAAAAACGTGTTTAACAGCTTACCTTGCTTTTCCAGACTTCGCCCATGTGGCTGACGACTTTTTTTTACCCAAAATTGATGAAATGAAAAGGGTTTGTAAAGGAGCTTCTTAGCTTTCCACCAATATAAATTATACTTTACTTTGAATCTAATAAATATTTATTATTCATTTTTATTAGAATTATAACTAAAGTCTTGATTGATAGGCTGATTGAAAAACATCTATAGCTTTCAAACGGTATCACATTTTTTGAATCCAAAACATGTGTCACATTTTATGCTTCGCATACTATAGGATTAAAAAAAATTAAATTTCATGAAGTTTTGACCAAGTTAAAGTGGTCATACATATGAATTTTTATATTTTTTTAAAGTTGTAATAAAAAAATCATAATTAATTATTTACTTGGAAAAAAATTACAAAAAAATATGCATCACATCCGGACATGAGTCCTCTACTTATATCTAAAATCATATAAAAGAATATTATCATTTTATTGTGGTTAGGGTGGTCAGACAGACACCTACTTCTTATTTTTTCTCTAAAATTTAAGTACTAATGCATTGAAATTTCAAATTTTCACCAAATAGATTTTTTTTTAAAATAAACCTAGTAGTTTAGAAACTACATTCAATTTTCAACAGATTCTATTCTTAATATTTTTGAAATAATATAGATAACTTATTCAAATTTTTATGTCAAGTTTCCTAACTCAGATTTTTCTGAATTTTCATTGCCACTTAAGCGCCTATTTTTTCCATGATGATCCTGCACTTACCCAACACTATCTTGTATAGATTTTGTTGTGATCAATCTAACAAGAATTATTATCCACTATCTTTGTCCTCTCAAATATTAACACCCTGTGAGGAATGATGATAAGGACAACTAGAAGAGATTTATGGGTGAGATGTGAGTAGGGTAAATGGAGACAAATCTTTTAGGTCAATTCCATTAAAGAGGAATGATTTGAAGGATAGTCTTAATGAATATAGTAACAAAAGAGGAAAAACCTTTGAACATGGAGATTTAGTGGATAAAGCATGAAGAAACAGATGAAGGCAATGCATAAAGGGTAGTCATATTGGCAAGTATGACAGTGGTCCACTATGGTGACCTACTGGATGTAACAGGGCTGGTCAATGTTTGGAGAGACCTGTGTATAGTGACCAAGAAAAGTAGGTTCAAACAAAGACAATAAAGAAGTTTGATCTAAAATTGTTGAGGCAGCCCCAAGTAATAAGCAAAGAGGCACAAGATTCAAGTATAGTTGTTCTTGATCAAAGGATGAGCATGAAAAAACATGCTATGGATCACTATCAAAGGCATGAAAGATAGTCACCTTGACATAACAATCAGAAACCCTAAGTGAAAGTATAAAGACAAAAGGATAGTAATCTTCAAGAAAACTAGGAGACATTATCCTCAACAAATAATAGGACAGTTTTTCAAGAGTGATAAGGCATGTAAGAGAAAAGATAGTGAAGTTCATTCAAACCAAGTGCACGATAGTCTATGAAGGAATAAATACAAAGGGATAGTCAAGATGAAGGATCTCATATGATAGTCACCTTAATTTTCCAAGTAATTCTTGCTTGTCACCTTGAAGAGAACAGTGGTAATTCCCATAAAGGGACAACAGTTGAATTCTAAAAGCAGAGAGACAGACGATAAAGGTTCAAGTGGCAATGTTTGGGACAATCAAAAGGTATATGATGTTAAAGAAAGTAAAAAATAACTTCATCCTATGCCTCAAGGGTTTCAGATCAAGACAGCTTCCAAGAACCACATGGCCTATAAACTTGCATGATGATGACACAATAGAGGGTGTAAGCCAGTTAAAAAAGATATGTGATCTATAAACACTCAAGGGAGTTTAATTTTTCAAGTGCATGTGAATAAGGATTTTTAATAGAATTTATAAGGCAGTTGAAGAGGTTGAACAACTATTTGGTGAGTAAGTAACAGTTGGAGGGATTCAAGGAGCTTGTTGGAGCTCTTTTGACCACTTCTTAAGCATCTAGGGGCAGTTGGGTGAGTTGGAGCAACATGGTGCAAGTATTTAGGAGATGGTTGTTGACTGGGAGGAGGTTATTTGAAGACCACATAGGAATGTGCAGCAGTTAAAAGACATCTCCCAAAGATTTAGGAGTTGGACACTCACTTTTTTAACCACCTTGAGGTAGCTACAACACTTCTACCATAGCCAAAGGCATTGAATACATAATCTTGGGTGTCCATGAGGTTTGAACCAGCTTTTTGTTGTATGTTTTGCATTTATTATAGCCTATATTCTCTCCAAGATGTGGTGGATGATATATAGGATGGGTCTAGGTCTATTCTAGGCAGTTCTTTGTCAGTTTTGAGCAGTTTCTCTTTGATTTTGAAGAAAACTCTTTGAAATGCAACATTGTAAGGTCATTTTCAGTCCTATGACTGTTAAAATATTGTCATTGTAACTCAATTTTTCAAAGTGAAAAGAGCCTTTTCAATTCATTCTATTGTGTAAAAGGTATAAATTATCAATAAAATTAGTTGCATTACCTTCTATACTCGCAAAAGTTTATTGTGTACAAATTGTGTTCATGATTTATTTTATGTTCAAAACTAAACCTTATGAAATATGCATACAAAGATTACCTTCAAACTTGCAAAACCTCATTCATACTCACTTTTTAAGCTAAGAAAAACACCAAGACACTGTTGTAACTTGTGAAAACCAGTCATAGTTTCCTTCTAACAAGTAAAGAGCTAGGTGAATGAATCAGCAAACCAAGTTGAATAATTGGATAGGCAGCATAGTTGTGCACATACAAACAACTATTTTATAGAAAATAAGTATGCAAATATTAGAGAAATTGATCTTCTATCATTAGGTGCATCACCACTAAGTAGTTTAGGTTGAATTTTCAAGCATTCTAACGCTTTGCCATTAGCAAAAGATTAGTCCAATAGGTCGAAGTCTTTAGTTGTAGGTGAAAGCACCAAGAGTATTATCTTAACATGGAGGTTAACTCCCACATCCTAAGCCCACAATCAGGGGATTTATCCCATGTTACATGAGGTGGCTAAGTGAGAAAAATCATTCAACAGGGTGCACACTTTTGTGTCAACAATTTTTGGCACGCTTGGTGGGACTGTTTGAATCAAAATAACCCAAAGAACATATCTCACTGTTGGTTTTGATGTGCAACTAGTGATTTTCAATCCTTTGGGAGGTTGAAACTACATATCTAGTGACTCTAAGTGTGGAAATTCTAACAAACCAATGTTGTAACAACTTATGAGAAGGATACAAACTAGGAGTGGAAGTCCATTTGAACACTTGCAGTTGTCTCAACCAAGGAGACAAGGTGGATCTAAAAGAACTCCTTCATCATGAAGGAAAACACAATCAACTCCACCTTTTGTGAGAGTTGTTTCCCATTTCGTAAGAAATCAGACTTTTGTTGCACAAATGGCAACCCTTATGCAGCAAGACTTTGCACCATTTGATGGGGGAAACCCTTTGAACTTAGCTCAACATGATGACATTCCAATGGTAGCTCTCAAGAACATTCATTTCTTCATGGGAGAGGACCAAACTAACCCATTGAACACATCAAGGATGTGGCAAATTTATATGCAGTCCATCATTTAACTATTGAAAATGTAGGGCCCTTAGATTGTTGGCAACATCTTTCATGGGCAAAGCTCTTCAATGGTTTAAGAGTTTGGGTGTTTACATAATTGCTACATGGGACTAGCTTGGAGAGGCTCTTTGTAGGCACTTTGAAGACAAGTATGATCACTTTTCAATGATGGAGCATCTCACTACCATCAAGAGGGCTCCTCACGAACATATGACGGATTTCAGTTTCTATTTTCAAAAGTATTGGGATAGGATCCCACCTTTGGTAAAGCATTCACCCAACTATACTTTTTTTATTATGTGAGGTCTATAAATAGTGGTATATCAGTTATGATACAGTCTATGGGTGGAACAACACTTCCACATGCTTAATACAGTCACCAATTCCTATGCAAATGCCACAAATAGCCCCCATACCAGCTTCTCCTACTTAAGACAAAGTTGTCCCAACCCAATCTTTTAAGATAAGGCCCAAAATAAGCCCATAACCCAAGGCCTTTTCAATCATACAACCCAAATGTGCCAAGCTCATCTAGAGAGCTAGTTCATTTCCAAAACAACCTTGCTCAAGATTATGATTGGTGTTTCCCTTGTAATTAGCCACATAACCAGTCCACTTATTCAAATTGGATGATTAACCAAGCCTTAATGGTGCAAAATGTATCTAGCTTGCAGCCAAATACACTTAATGAAACACCCTCACAACAACAAGAACCTCCTTTGAGGGGCACTACACTTCAAAATTGGAAAGGAGAAGATTTTTGTGGAGTTAACTAGGACTATTCCCCTATAGCATCCAATACAAGAGGAAAAAAGACGACTTTTGAGATGGGACAAACAGAAAATAAGGAGCCTTATCAAGCTCTTAGAGTGAACCAATAGTTTTTTTTCCATATACATCTCACTACCACATGTATTGCAAATAAATCATTAAGGCATCACCAAAGAACAACTTGGTAATCAGTCTCAACAAGTACACTTGCAAGGAGATACTACTGTCATGAAGGCTCATCAAAGGGTAAACATTGCTCCTTTTAACATACTTGAGCATATGAAGAAATCAAATGTTAGTATGTCTATGTAGGACTCTTTGTTTATCCCATGACAAAGGGATTTGTCACAAGCTGCCTTATCAAATTTGAGTGTGTCAAATGAACATCTTGCTAACCAAGACAAGGTTGTACTTACCAATACACCCCAAAACAGTAGCAGTCAATCAAGCAAAGAATACAAGACACTGTTAGAATAATCATGCATTAGCTAATAATTAATTAACCTTTCATTAACTAAGTGATTTTCTTTGTTAACTGAAGTGGGCTATTATTAGATCATTTTGTCTCATTGCATGTGATATTGACACTTGTCATGATCTAATCCCTTTACCATTTAGGTTTTCTCCTATATAACACTCAACCCTCACTATATATTATCTCTTGAACTCACAGCCTTTGAGGACTTGTTTTCCTTAAAGTTTCTTGAGGTTCTTTTGTAGCTTTTTCTTGTTGAGGAATATAGAAATTCTTTGTTTGCAGATCTCTTGTGTGGAAGGTTTTTTTGTTCATTGTTTGATCCTATGGCTCATGTTTTTCATAATTCTAACATGGTACCATAGCTCTGATCAAATGAAAATAGGTCACCTCTAGAAAATAGGAATGCAAGAGTGTCCATATGGTAAGTGATCCATCTCACTGAAATGTATGTAACCAGTCGTTGATGTATGTTGCATTTGAAAGTACATAGGAACAAAAACTAGATACATAGATGACTCCAACTACGAAACCAAGAAGCATTAGCACCAACAGTAGAAACCCCCCCATAATGTTGAAAAGGGAGAGACAAGATAGGTACACTGAAGCTGTGTGAAACCAAGAAGTGCATGTAGGAGAAACAACCTACAAATAAAAGGGTTTGCAACTAAGGCACACACACATGAGGTAAGAATCACTAGGATTTACTGTTGTCGTGGAAGAAACATTCACTAGACAAAGGTGTGATGGAAAGCCAAAGGAAAACATCAAACCCTCATGGCACTTTATATCATAGTGTGAGTACAAAAGGCACAATAAGATGTGCAAAAATATCCAAAAATTATACACCAAAATGGCTCTTTATGTCTATACGTCTACAAAAGAGAAGTGCATACAATGGAAACCCATAATTTTTAAAAAAGGAATACATGGTAAAAATAATATTCTCTAATAGAAAATGAGGAAATTGATAGCACCATGATGAAGTACATGAAAAAATATGCACTTTAAAAAAAAGACACCCAAAAAAGAGTCTGAATGTAGAAGATATGGACCGTCGAAGTCTCCAAAACAAGAATTGAACAACAACAACACTGATAAAATAGAATTAAGGAAAAAAAATAGAAGTCATAACTGGAAACCCCCTGCACCACTACGAAGATCACGAAATTCTACTCCATTTCAAAAAAAATGCATTGGAAAAGACCACTGTATGACTAATATATGGCCTTTGGAATATGAGGTGCAAAACTGAAAAACCCAATGGAGAGGGGCCGAATAGGGAAAAAGAGCATCTCCACCAAATTTAGCAAAAAAAATTCAAAAATAGAGGTCCGCTAATTTTAGAGGTGCTGGGAAAACATTCCTCCAAGTACAGTGCATTTTGATTTATTTTGCAAAAAAATAATATTGCAAAAATGTTTTCCTTTTTTTTAAAGTAAAAAAAGGACTAAAAAAACTTTATATATTTTAAAAAACATATTAAAAAAACTTATTATTTTTTTGAAAAATATATTTAAAAACTATTATTTAAAATTAACAAAAAAACTAGGGGCCCATTCTGGCAGCTTGAGGGGCATGCCACTCTACTAAAATGGCAGGGCAATACACCCTTACGATACCTCACAGAGGGCGAGACTCGAGGGCCTCGCCATGCAGGTGGCAGGTACCCTCAAGTAACGCAATTAATTTTTTTAATATAATTTTAAAACTCTGACTACCTTTAACAGGGTTTTAAAATATTTTTTTATTTGATTTTTTGGAAAAAAAAACTTTGCAAGAAAAAAATATAATTTTTTTACCTTGATTTGTGTGTTGGGGAGGCCGTATGGCCTCCCTGGTAAAAAAATTGCCTCGTAAGTTCTCAACACCAAAATAGGTCAAATTATATATCAACATTGATGGAATCAACCTCCTAAACACAACCGCGAGGTTCTTTTTGGCTCAAAACGCTCCAAAATTGCAGCTACCCTCCAGATCTAGGAAAAAACAACTACTTCAAACCCTTGCAGATATAACCTTAGGAATCCAAATCAAGACAATAAAAAGTCAAATCTGACTTTCTCGATAGCTTTGAATCCAACAATGAGGTCTTTTTCATGCCAAAATGCACCAAAAAATGCCCACCTCCAAAATTTGCAAAAAAAAAAGAGGGATTCCAAATTTGACACCTGTAACCCTTGTTGACTTGGTACCATATCTTGTCCTAAATCAAGGAATTCATTGAATCCATGCTCTGTAAACTTTTTATGTGTCATTAACCATAGGAGATAGACTTGTTCATAATTGCATGATTGATTTAGGGGCTCGTAAATTTGTCATGCCAAAGAAAATTGTAGATGGGTTGGGTTTGGGTTATCAATCTCTTACAAAAGGGGTAGTTCAACTTGATGGGACAACCATCAATACTGTAGGAGTTATTTATAAGAATTTGAATCTTACCTTGCATGCATGTCCCAACTTTTCCATTCCACATGATGTTTATGTGATTGACTTGCCACCTTACTTTTCTCTTTGTCTTTCAAGGGATTTCACTGCTAAAATAGGTGGCTATCTATCTTCAAATTGGTCACATATGTTGTTTAGGACAAGATATGGTACCAAATTGACCATTAAATTTGAGTCCATTTCAAAAGATCACATAGAACCATATGTACCTTGTGTTTCCAATGCCAATTGTGTTATTTTTGACCATTATGAGCATACTGTTGTCCAAGATCCAAGCACCCAAACTGAGATTATTTCGGGAATTCTATTGGATGAGTGGGAAGTTGAAAACATTGAAGTTGATCCAAACTAAAATCTTGAATAGGTAGGCCTAGGTGTTTACATGATTCATGAACAAGATTATGTCATTCTTAGCCTTTAAAAGAAGGTTGAACAGCAACATGAACATCAAAAAAATGAAGTTTGGAAGATTTTTTTTTATGGTTCAAGAAGTAAAAATGGAGCTAGTGGGGGTGCTATGCTTGTATCTCCACAAGGTGAAAAGTATTATTTAGTTTTTTTTTCTTTTAGTTGTACTAATAATACAGCTGAGTATGAAGGTCTTATACAAGGTTTGGAATGGGCAAGGAAAACGAAAATAAGCTACCTACAAGTGTTTGGTGATAGTGAGTTGACTGTGAACCAATTAAGAGGCTTGCATGTGACCAAAACTTACTTGCTTAATTCCTATAAGCATAGGGTATGGGATATAATAGAAGAATTTTATGCTTTTAATCTATTGTCCATACCTAAAAATCAGAAAAAACATGTTGATAGGTTGGTTGCCATAGGTGCCCAATTTGATATTCCAAATAATATTAAAAAGGATAAGGTACACGAGTATGTTAAGGTAGTAGTAAGGTCATCTATTCCTAACAATAATTTCTATTGGAAATTCTTTGAAAGTGATGAACAGGTGCTCAATTTTTTGCTTGAGGAAGCTAAGTTTTCAACTGGAAATCAAGAAAAATTACATCAGCAGTATGGTGACCAAATTATACATCTAAAGACAAATAAGTTACCCAAGGTTTTGGTCACCTTAGAGTCCATTTTCAATTCAGATGATCAACTTAAAAGGGAAAAAATAGCATGCATATCAAGAAAGAGCACTACGAAGAGGTGGAAATTTTAAAAGGTAAGCCTCTTAAGATTGGTAAACTTTGTTTTCAAGAAGATAGAGAAGCTTTTGTTTCACTTTGTCAAGAGTTCCATGATATTTTTGCTTGGGAATATTTTGATTTGAAAGGTTTTGACCCAAACATTGCCTAACATACTATTGAGCTTGAACCACATGCAAAACCAGTAAGGAAAAAATAAAGGTCTTTGAATCCCAAACTTGAGCCACTTATGAAAAAGGAACTGAATAAGTTGATTGGGGGTAATATCATTTTTCCAATCAAATAAACCTCATGGGTTTTCAACCTTTTTTCTGTTAAGAAGAAAAATGGGGAGATAAGACTTTGTGTTGACTTTGGGGACTTGAATAGGGCCTCACTCAAAGATCATTATCTACTTCCCTCAATGGAATAGATTCTACAAGTTATTGTAGGTTCAGAGAGGTTTTCTCTACTTTATGGTTATTCTGGGTATAAAGTTCTAGTGAAAGATGAAGACTAGATAAGACAACCTTCACTACCAAGTGGGGAACAATGCAATACAATAGAATTCCCTTTGGTTTGTCCAATGTTGATGCAACTTTTCAAGAGGGAAATAAATGGACATGGATTTCCAAGGGTTAATTTATAAGTTGGTGTTGATTTATCTTGATGGTGTTGTTTTTTCAAAGAATGATAATGAAAACCTTTCTCATTTAAGGCAAGTGTTTGACAGGTGTAGGGAGTATGGCATATCCCTTAACCCCAAAAATTTCATATTTGTTGTCCATGAAGGTAAGCTCCTTGGACATGTGGTCTCAAAATATGCAGTTACCATTGATACTGAAAGAGTAACTATCATTCTTGCTTTACCTTTGCCTAGTCATAAAAAGGGGGCTACAAAGTTTCCTTGGTAGAATCAATTTCATGAGGTTTATTTTTGATATAGCCAATATTTTAAAGCCTCTAACTGTAATGTTGAAGAAGAATGGGAGTTTCATTTAGTCAAGAGAAGGAAAAAATAGTTTTGAGGCCATCAAAGAAGCATTAACAACAACACCTACACTGGTAAGTCCCAACTTTGCCAAATATTCCATCCTTTATGCTTTTGGTAGCATAGATATCATCTCTACTATGTTGATACAATAGAATGAGGATGGTTTGGAGCATCCAATAGCATTTTTCAATCAAGGTCTAAAAGGTTATAAATAAAGGTTTACTCTTTTGTTGAGACGCATGTGCTTGATATGATTAGAAGTCTCAAAAAAAATTGTCATTTGGTTTCCAATAACAAGATTCAATTGATGGCTGCTCACCCAAGTGTTAAAGATTTTTTTTGAGTAAAGATTTGAGTGAAAAAGGGTTGGGTGGATCACAAAAGTGATGAAATACATGATGTGGAGATCAAAGTTACAAAGTTGGTAAGAGGTGAGGGATTATGTGAATAGCTATCTATTGGGTTATAAAATGATGAAGAAACTCAAGAAGAGGTTATCCTCATGACAAGAAATGGGCCACAAACTGATGCACCATCATTGAGTACTAGTTGGACACATGAAATGGTTCATTAGGGTATGTGCAGGATCATCATGGAAAAAATAGGCCCTTAAGTGGCAAAAAAATTAGAAAAATCAGAGTTAGGCAACTTGATGTTAAAATTTGAATAAGTTATCTATATTATTTCAAAAATATGTAAGAATAGAATTTGTAGAAAATTGAGTGCAGTTTCTAAACTACTAGGTTTATTTTTTTTTAAACAAAATCTATTTGGTGAAAATTTGAAATTTCAATGCAGTAGTACTTAAATTTCAGGGAAAAATAAGAAGTAGGTGTCTATCTGACCACCCTAACCACAATAAAATGATAATACTTTTATATAAGATTTTAGATATAAGTAGAGGACTCATGTCCGATGTGATGCATTTTTTTTTATAATTTTTAAAAATATAAAAACTCGTACATCTAACCACCTTAACTTGGTCAAAACTTTATGAAATTCAATTTTTTCTTTTTTAATCCTATAGTATACAAATCATAGAATGTGACGCATGTTTCAGATTCAAAAAATATGATACCGTTTGAAATATATAGATGATTTTCAATCAGCCTATGAATCAGGACTTTAGTCGTAATTCAAATAGAAAATGAATAATAATTATTTATTAAATTCAAAGTAAAATATAATTTATATTGTGGAAATTTTAGAATCTCCTTTAAAAACCCTTTTCATTTCATTAATTTTGGGTAAAAAAAAAGTCGTTAGCCACATACCCTACAAATACCCATCATATCGCCACTTTTTGGCTCATCATGATCCTGCACATACCCATTATCTTCAAACCAGTGAGTGTCCCAAGGAGTTAAACAGTTCCAAAAGGAGGTATTTCAAAATTCAAGCAATCCCTTACATCCTTATGAATGGTGTTTTGTTTAGCAAAGATTATAATGGTGTTATTTTGAGATGTATATAATCTAATCAAATTGACAAAATCTTGCATGAGTTTCATGATTGACCAGTTGGTGTTCATTTTGAACTAAGGACCAAAGCTTGAAAGATTATGAGGGCTCGGTACTATTGGCCAAGCATCTTCAAATATTCTCATGCATGGGCAAGGAAATGTGCCAAATGTGCAATGTTTGTAGGAAAAGAAAGGTTTCCAACTCTTCCTTTGCAACCCATACAAGTTGAACAACCCTTTATGAAGTGGGGTATTGACTTCATTAGGGCCATACATCCTCCATCTAGTGTTGGCCATAAGTGAATTTTGAATGCCAATGATTATTTCACAAGATGGACAATGGCTATAGCCCTCAAAGAATCAACTAAAAGTATTTTTTTGAACTTCTATGAGGATTTGGTAACAAGGTTTGGAGTTCCTAACTCCATTATTTCAGAAAATGCTTTGGCTTTCATTGGTACAAGAATTAGTGAGTGGGTTGTAAAACAAGGTATATTCTTGAGTACTTCATCAAATTATTACCCTCAAGGAAATGGTTTAGTTGAGTCCACTAACAAGAATTTGATCAAGATCATTAATGGAAGATAACCAAAGAACATGGCACACCAGGTTAAAATTTTCCCTTTGGGTAGATAGGATAGCTCCAAAAAGAGAAATAGAAAACTCACCATATGTGTTGGTCTATGGGAAGGAAGCAAGGCTGCCTTTGTCCATTGAACTTCCAACACTTGACATAGTCAATTAGCTTGAGATGCTTGAGGAAGAAGACCTAATGGAAATTAGATATGCATAATAGTTGGAGCTTTAAGAAGCAAGAGACAAGGCCATGAAAACCATGGAATTCCACCAAGGCCAAGTGAAGAAATATTTTGACAAGAAGGTAACACCAAGAGTGTTCAAGGAAGGAGATGTAGTGCTCAAGAGGGGTGAACTTAAGAATGGTCCTGGGAAACGCACAAATTTTGATGCCATGTGGAGTGATCCTTTCATCATTGTGGAATGCAAACATCATAATGCCTTTCAGCTGTCTAAAATGGATAGAGAGATACTTCCTATCCCAATCAATGGGATACACCTCAAACTTTGTTTTGAGGTATGATCAATATTTCGTACATATTAGCCTATGTTCCTTTAGTTAATAAGTGTTGTTGCACATAGGTTTTAGGTGTCTTTTTATTTCTTCAATTATTTATGCATAGTTGGTCAATTGGTTTCAATCATGTTTTGAGTTTTCTTGGGTAGGTTGAATAGGTTTGGAGGTGTCAAGCTCTAATTTTTGGGGTGCTACAGCAATATGCAAGGTCTGATCTTTTGTTTGTTCTCAAGTTCCTTCATGACTCTATGCCCAATGGATTGTATAAGGCAGTTGGTAACCATGTATAGCAAGAAAACATCTCTAAGAGGTTACGAAAGATGTTGAATTTTTTGTGTCAAATGACCAAAGGACATTTTGGAAAATTAGAAAAGGTTTTCAAATTTTTTAAATGTAGCCAAAAAAGGTGAATGAGAAAAATAAAAGATGGAAATTATAATTTTTCTGGCTACATTTAAGTGTTATAATACAAAAGGGGAAAAGTTTAAAAGTTTACTCCCTTTTCCAGTGCTAAAGTGAGAAATGAGAGGGAAAAGATTAAGTTTGTTTCTCTTGAAGACTTTAGACTCCACCCATGTTGCAAGAAATTTGTTAGGGTTTTTGTTTGTTGGCATTGAGAAAGTCTTCCATGGAGGCATGAGGAGAGCCTTTAGGACATGTTGCAATGGGAGATGGACATAGATAAGAGAAATTTCAAGATATTTTCACACTTAATCCACACGTTTCCAATTTCTATAAATATCTAGCTACTATGTGGTATGCTTTCTTTTCTTTGTCATGTTTATATGTTGCCTTTTGAAAAGAGGTATGTTGTGTCATCAATACCAGTTAAAGAATGATAAATGGTGTCATAAATGTTATTTTTGTGACCTTCTATGTGAGACTTAGTGGACACACAATAATGTCCAAACACTCTAGGATTTGAACAAGTCTAGTTTAAAGGAAAGTCTCGTATCATAGAAGGTGATATATAGATTTCATGCATAGTGTGAGAGAAATGGAAATTTTGTGAGGGTTTTAACAGGGTTTGAAGAAGTACGGGGATAGGTTTGCCTCAAGTTCACTTGGTAGATTCATTTATTGGTCTCGTTTTAGGCATTGCATGACTTGTGAAAAATGATTGCACCCGAGAGTCTAATTACCCGAAGATGGAGAGCACAGTTCAATGCATATCATAGGTGCATTAGTGTATATCAAATATGCAACCAATAAATTGTATAGGTGTGAGGATATCCCTTTTCAATGGGTGACAATCAAGATAGTGAAATTATAATGACCTTATTAAAGCTATCCTTTAATTCCTTTTGCCACTTTGCATGTTGTAATATCTGTTGATAACCACAAATACATCAGAAACATTTAGCTCTATGGATGGTCTAGAAAATATTTAGACGAAATACCTTCCATTTTTTAGGGAAATCCATTCCATGGGAATAGGATACTAAAAAGAGGATAATTTCAATTGCGGGTCTATGAAGGTTAAGTGAGATAGTCACTTCAAAACTTAGAAAAAGGCATAAAAAGGATAGTCATCTGTTAAAAGGGCAGACCTAAATAAGAGATAGTCATGCCATCCATCAATAGTTTGACTATCATAAGAAAATAATAGTCTCATTATGGAAAATGGGAAGTCTATAGTAAAGGAGGATAGTGGCCACTGAAGATAAATCAATATAGTCCTCAAAAGGCAATCCCTTTATCCAGTCTCAAAGATTGAAGTCACAAGATAAAAGGGAAGTCATGGGCAGTCACATTAAAGGCATTCAACATCAATGAAATGATGCAACAATGCATGGACTATAAAAATGTAGTGGAAAAGTGATAAGTACTACATTAGATGGTAAAAGATATCAGACTATAAATGACAGTGAATTTGCAAAGAGGTTTAACAGCCAAAGGTTCCTTCAATGGTCCGATGGGCAGCACTGTGTATATATTTTGTTGTGATCAATCTAATAGGCACTGTTATCCATTGTCTTTGTGCATTGTTAGGGGGGGTTATATCAATATGATAAGGTTAAAATATCTCATAAAATGGCTTGAAAGAGTCATAAAAGGATAGCCATGAAGCCTTATGTGATAGTCAAAGACCAATATGGCCATAAATGGTTAGGTCTTTGTACAGTGATCATAGTTAGTAGTGGCAGTCCCTTTAAATCATAATTCAGTGACAGCCTAAGAGATTCTATGATAATCAATACCAAATGATAGCCTATATGATAGTACTATGACACTACAAAGTCATGTAGGTAGGATAGTCCTCTCAAATGCTAAGACCCTGTGAGGAATGATGAGAAGGACAACTAGAAGAGATTTATGGGTGAGTTGTGAGTAAGAAAAATAGAGACAAATATTTTAGGTCAAGTCCATTAAAGAGGAATGCTTTGAAGGACAATCTTAATGAATCTAGTAACAAAAGAGGACAAACCTTTGAACACGGAGATTTAGTGGACAGAGCATGAAGACACAAATGAAGGCAGTGCATAAAGGGTAGTCATATTGGCAAGTATGACACTGGTCCACTATGGTGACCTATTGATTGTAATAGGTTGATCAATGTTTGGAGAGACTTATGTATAGTGAGCAAGAAAAGTAGGTTCAAACAGAGACAAAAGGGAAGGCTACTCTAAAATTGTTAAGGCAACCCAATGTAAGAAGCAAAGAGGCACAAGATTCAAGTATAGATATTCTTGATCAAAGGATGAGCATGAAAAAATATGCTATGAATCACTATCTAAGAAATGAAGGATAGTCACCTTGAAATAACCAATGTTAATTAGAAACCCTAAGTGACAGTCCAAAGACAAAAGAATAGTAATCTTCAAGAAAACTAGAAGACATTATCCTCACTCAACAAATGATAGGATAGATTTTTCAAGAGTGATAATGCATGTAAGAGAAATTATGGTGAAGTTCATTCAAACCAAGTGCATGACAATCTATGAAGGAATAAATACAAAGGGATAGTCAAGATGAAGGATCTCATATGACAATCACCTTAATTTTCCAAGTAATTCTTGCTTGTCACCTTGAAGAGCACAGTGGTAGTGCCCATAAAGGGATAATAGTTGAAGTCTAAAAGCAAAGAGACAAAGGATAAAGGTTCAAGTGATAGTGTTTGGGACAATCAAAAGGTAAATGATGTTAAAGAAATAAAAATAGAACTCCATCCTATGCCTCAAGGGTTTCAGACCAAGTCAGCTTCCAAGAACCACATGGCCTACAAACTTGCATGATGATTACACAATAGAGGGTGTAAGGCGGTTAAAAAAGACATGTGATCTATAACATTCAAGGCAGTTTAAGTTTTCAAGCACATATGAATACAAATTTTTAAGAGAATTTATAAGGCGGATGAGGAGGTTGAACAACTATTTGGGTGAGTAAGTAGTTGTTGGAGGAATTTAAGGAGATTTTTGGAGCACTTTTGACCACTTCCTAAGCATCTAGGGGCGGTTGGTGAGATGCAGTTAGTGAGCTAGAGAAACAAGGTGCAAGAATTTAGGATATGGTTGTTGACTGAGAGGAGTTTGTTTGAAAACCACCCAGGAATGTAGCAACATTTAGAAGACATATCCCAAGGATTTAGGAGCTGGACACTCACATTTTCAATCACCTAGAGGTAGCTACAACACTTCTACAACAACAAAAGGCATTGAAGACATCATCTTGGGTGTCCAAGAGGTTTGACCCAACTTTTTGCTATATGTTTTGCATTTATTGTAACCTATATTCTCTCCAAGATGTTGTGGATGAGATATATGATGGGTCTAGGTATGTTCTAGGTAGTTCTTTGTTAGTTTCAATCAGTTTCTCTTTGATTTTGAAGAAACCTCTTTGAAACACAACATTGTAAAGTCATTTTCAGTCTTATGACTATTAAAAGATTTTCATTGTAGCTCAATTGTTCAAAGTGAAAAGAGAATTTTCAGGTCATTATCTTGTGTAAAAGGTATAAATTTTTGATAAAATCAGTTGCATTGCCTTCTATACTTGCAAAATTTTATTGTGTACAAATTGTGTTCATGATTTATTTTGTGTTCAAAACTAAACCTTATGAAATATGCATGCAAATATTACCTTCAAACTTGAAAAACCTCATTCATACTCACTTTGTAAGATGAGTAAAACACCAAGACATTGTTGTAACTCGTGAAAACCAAACATAGTTTCCTTCTAACAAGCAGAGAGCTAGGAGAATGAATCGTCAAACCAAGTTGAATTATTGGATAGGAAACATAGTTGTGCACAAAGAAACAACTATTTTAGAGAAAATAAGTATGCAAACATCAGAGAAATTGATCTTGTCTCATTAGGCGCATCACCACTAAGTAGTTTAGGTTGAATTTCCAAGCATTCTAACCCTTTTCTATTAGCAGAAGATTAGTCCAGTTGGTTCAAGTCTTTAGTTGTAGGTGAAAGCACCAAGAGAACTAGCTTATTCTGGAGGCTAACTCCCACATCTTGAGCCCACAATCAGGGGAGTTATCCCATGTTACACGAGGTGGATGAGTGAGCCAAATCACTTAGTAGGGTGCACACTTGCATGTCCAATTTTAACTATTGAGGTGGGTAAAACCTTCTTAACTTATAGCTCTACTAAACCAAGGGGGGTTCCCTAAGGGGCTGCAATAGATAATACCAAAAAAACTAAACACTTACTTTGGCATAGACCATACCCCTTGTATAATGTAGCTTTATTTTGGTTGTCACTTTGTTGCTATATATTGGTTTGTAATATTCATGGTCAAGAACCTTTTTAAAGTAGACAATATACCACACGAATTCCCATTAATGTGTTTTATTATAACCCCTTATGTTATAGACATTAAGACATGATGGTGAAAACACACTGGATCATGTTTAAACTAAAAATATGCTTAAATTGAATTGATTTTATTGTGTTGGTATGATGGGGAGGTGGATCCAATAGTATATTGGTTCCTATATCTAGTTGGCTAGCATAGTCATTGAGTTTATTAAAATAAATGCATTAACTAAAGCCAATTATGATATCTTAATGAAGATATCATAAAAAAATGTCTTACAAAATACACAAGCAAACTAGGTTTAACACATATATTTAGAAAGATAATATATTTTATAGAATATTAAATGAGTCTACTTAGTAATCTATGAGCATACCCATGCATTTTATTTATTTCCTTAAAAAGATACCTTAGAAAGGTTTTGCAAAGATTTTACAATTATTTGGCTAGCCAACCACTTAGTAACACATCCAAAAATGTACACCATACATAGGGAGACACTCAATCAAGGTCAATTATTCCTTTAATCATTCACTCTTCAAAGGTTACAATTGTTTTTATTATAAATTTGGGATAAACTCATATCATTACAAGATAAAAATGCTTTACCTAGATCTAGAAACAAAGAAAATTAGGATTTTGTTGAGCAAGTTTCTTCCTCTTCTATGCTCCCTCATTTTTCTCCTTTTCCCCCTTCTTTGATAATGAAACTTTAGGCCTTAAATATTCCTCCTAAAATTATGACCAAATGGAGGGGGGTGTCATTTTTATTAAATTTGAAAATATTTTGACTAGTATGCAACAAGGGATGCTTATTTCTACCGAATGCCATTTCTTCATAAAATGTGTAGGATATCATGCTCAAATATGTATATATGTACTTGCAATACAAGGAGGAATATTCTTCTCATGGACAAATTTAATGTGCATTCAATACAACATTGTGTTTTAATGTACAGGCCAAGAAAGAGCCAACAAAATATGATAAAATAGTAACTTGGAGGTCACATGAGGACTACAAGGAGCTAAAAATCATTATATCAATGGGTTAATGAGATGCCTTATTTTCCCCATCATTACAAGTGCATGCAAACTCACAAATTTATGATGAATAGTTGTTTTTAGGGGGTAAAATATTGATTGGGAAATTACAAGGCCATATTAAGTCATTAATGGCAACTTGGGCCATGTTTAGAGGTAGTTGGAGTGGGTAGTGCGAGACATGAGGGTTTTATACTTTTAAGGTTCAAGGGTCAGGGATACCTCATGACTAATGCCAATATCATATGTCAAAAATCAAGGGTAAGGAATTCTTAATGCTTCAATCAAATAAGTATGCAGATCACTATAACTTTGATGTTAAAAGGGAAAATGGGGTAGTTATCGTGATTTGGGGATCAAAGTTACCAAGGATTTTTTCTCTTAAGGTATGAATATTAGGGTATGTTTGAACTTGTAGTCCCAATGAGACAACATATTTTAAAGTATCATGGATCAAGGTTCGAAGATGACTCATACCACATACCACAATAGGGTATCTCTACATCTCTAACTCAAAAAATATATGCTTAAGGAAACATCAAAATTTAGGGATTAGAGATACCAAGGAGAAGGTACTTAGTTAAAGGTATGGATAAAACTCCAACTCTAAAAGGTAACTTAGTGCAACAAGTTAGGGAGTTAATATTCAAAGGGAAAGCATGTTGGGAAGAGGAAGTCTAAAACATTGACAAAGGAAGGGAAAAAGGTGGGGAACTAAGGTTTGATATAACTCATAATTATTACAAATTTTCAAGGATCAAGGTTCAAGGATGAATCATAATAAGTACTCAAGTAAAGGGAAGGCTAAAACTTTAAAAATATGCTTTGTACAAAAGGATAGGAGTCAATGTTTTAGAGATCAAGGGGGGTCATGAGAAGGGTACTTGCATAACAAATATTCCAAAACCACAGAAAAGAAAAGGGAAAGAGTAAGTAACAGCTGAAAGGGATGCCAAGAAGGGAAATTTTAAATTTTGACAACCTACCCAAACTTGGAAATATAACCAAAAAGCACCCACACTTTTCTTTTTTTTCCAACTAATATATTGAAAGGCATATGGGGGGAGGAAGAACCACAAAATTGCAAAATTTGACCAAGGAAGACCCAACAAGAGATGTCTCAATTTGGTTATTAGTATTAGGCAAATATTTCCAAAGGCACAACATGGTAGCAGAATAAAAGGAAATGAACTGCATTAAAATGGGGTTCCAACAAGTTCATTGATTGACTCCCTCTATGAGGATTTCATAAGAAGGTATAGTGTTCATTTATTACCAAAATAATTATTGTTTCCTTATTAACAGTGGTGTGTAAATACACACATCCACATAAGAAATATGTACACATAAAATATGATAAACTAAATATAACAATCATCTAAATATCTATGACATCACCAAATTCTAAAACATAAAACACTTGAAACAAGAGTTCAAAAGCATATGTCAAAGAGTCTCAATAAAAAATATCATCATCATAACAAATCATCTTATCCTAATGTGAATCACTTGGAAGAGGTTATCTCAATGAATCCTCTCCCATCTCACTCCATTTACTATCATTATTCCTAGTATGGGATATTGATCTAAATCTCTATTTAGATCTCTCTTGCAATACCAAAGTCATGTCTTGAATCTACCAATTTTTAGCTCATAGTTTCATAATATCCACTTGCCCTATCCTCATGTTATTATGTGTCATTAATATATATTACATAAGCACGATAAATATAACATATCCACATGTAACTCATCACACTCTTTCTCTAGATTTTGATATTGTGTCAATGATCCTAGGTATGTTTCCTAGGTATAGATCACAAGATCAAATAAATATGTGAAAAAACCAATATGTTGATGGTTTTTCTCAATCCAATCTATTGATATTGTGGTAACTCTCGATTAAATTGCTCAAAAATAAAAGCTACTCATTTTTCTACACCTATTATATATCACATATCACATATTCATGATTAATCATATGTTAGTGTAATAATATGCATAGATAACTACTCTATACATGACACATCATGAAATGTGCCTAGTAAACTTCATACCACTCCTCATTTATTAGAATTTATTTGATCCTGTGAGAAAAGGTATGTTTCCCTCATCTCCTTTAGTTCCTTCATCTTAAGCCTCATATCCCCCACCTATAGGTTAATATTCTACTACTTTGGGTGCATCTTTAGGGGCATGTAGAGGATATTATGACAGAAATATCTCCATAACTCACCATGTATTATACTCATTTATTGCTCTTACATCATCCACATCTATAAACCTGATTCTTCATAAACCCTCATCATTATTAATGGGGAATTGATCACAAGTGAGTGGCCCATCCACCTCCCCAAATTAGATTGAATAATTTTTATTTTTATTTATAAAATTTGTGATGTCAAATAGAATCCCATAATCTCCCAACTATACCTAAACATGTACATAATTGAATATCCCAATCACAATTTTTTATTTCCCAACAAACCATTGTGTTCTCCTAATGTGCACAAGATAAAAATGATCATCTACATTATGGGCTATGTCCCTCCATGGATGCCAAATAATATCACAAGATATCATTTGATAAAAAATGTTTTTCTAGTCAATAGTGGCATACTATCATGTCATATATCAACATGAGTAGTGTCCCATCAAAAATATAATTAGTATCATGCATATGTAACTAGTAACCTTGGATAGTTTGGTATCTATATCTGCACATAATCATACAACTAAAGGAAAATCATCGCCTTGATACATGTACCACGACCATCCGTAAACCTTTATAAACATTGTTAAATTATAAGAGTATATAATAATCATAAATAAATATGTTGGTGATCATCTATAGCATGATTAATCTAAATTAATCTATAAGAGATGATAAAATCAGTGTCATCTAGCAAGACCAATATATTAATAATGATAAGTAAACACTTATATCCCTATGACACATATCCAAGCATAATATCTAAATATGTTATATCATCTCTCCCATGACCTACGTAACATTTAGACCACTAATATAGCTAATAATTACAACAATTTTTTGTGCCCCTTCTATACCCATCTTCCTCTCATAAGAAGGCATGTAATATGCCAAACATCCTCAAGAACAATAGTTATTTTCCTAGTGGGAAGATGAAAAGTGTTTGTTGATAGAAAAACCTAGATTGGAGCCCAAGGTTTATAATTTTTTATATGAATTAAACCTTGGTTTGATGCAATAAAAAATAATGTATATATGCAGTAAGTTAAACAAAGTTATAATAAATTATATGCATGCTTATATACACCAACATACATAAGATCATATTTTAATATATCCTATAAATATCTTGTAATTCATTACTCATGTTTTTACTCCCACGTTCCATCTTCCTTATTCTCACACATATATAATTCATATGATCAATGCTCTTATCTCCTGCTTCCCCCTTCTTTACCTACCCTCTTAATACCTCTTCATAAAAAATTCTCTATCATATCCTTCATAATAACACTTTCTTCTTCCCCCAAATTTACTTTTTCCTTTATGATATTTTATTATTTTGCAACTTTTTTAGGCATATTATAGGTGTTTTAAGAATATTTAAGTGGTATATAATGCATATATGGATCTAGAGATGACCCAAATTACATGTGTGGTGTTGTAAAACCTCGTGTATGATGCTAAAAATATTGTTGTACAAATATCACCTCTCTACAACTTTGATAAGAATGCAAGCATAATAGAATAATAAAGGTAAATAAACATAATGTCTCAACTCCACACTCTCGAATATGTCCCAATATTTTTTTTTAGCAAGTAATAATCTCAATATCTTAATACAATAGTTTTGTGGCTGCTCTTAAATCTCTAACTCTTCTACATTTGTAAAATAACATCTAAAACATCATTAGCGGATATAAAATGATAAAAATAAGTATAAAAATGACCAAACATAATATATAAAACTACATTAAGACTCTTGGTTCAAATTTATCAATTAAACTTGTGTACATTATACATTTCCATATATCAATCCCATGTAAGGTGGTTCAATCTTGTGAATCAAACAACATAATGAAAACATGTTTCTTATGAGAGTTTTAAGACATTAAATGACTTTAAAATTTTAAAAAGGGGGGGGGAGGGAGGCAGGGGGGATGAGTAAAATATGGGCTTAATACCTCTAAAATCTTGTTGCGCTAAATTTTTGCATGCACCCTATCAAGTCGAGTCAAAACATGTCTTTTATGATACACCAAGATAATCAGTCTAGAAATATCTCTCATCAATAATAGTTAAAATGAAACATCTCTTTCACTTTTTGACTTACTATAAATAGCTTGGGCCTTTTACACTTTCATCATTATTTACCCTAAATTCTTCTTTCTCAAAATCTAGTGTTCCTATATATGATGACATACTTTTAAATAGAACATTTTCCATTACCATAAATTTTTAAGCTAATTATATTCTTATACATTTATGAGATATATCTATGAAGTGATTGATACCTTTTTCACAAAAGACATGTGGAGATAATATTGATTATTATTTTGCTACGTGATTGTTACTCTTAATCATTATGAATCATTTATTCTTACCAACAATGGCTATTTTTTAAATAGTGGCACTCATTGATTACATGTGTTATTTATTCCATGCCTACCCCATATACCATCTATCATTTTTTTGTCTAAATGAATTATTATAAGACATGATTGTTGCTTTACCATTAGGGGCAACATTGGGGAATTGTATATGCTTACAAGATTATTATTTGATATTCATTTTTTCTTGTCACATGATGCTCACTCATAATAATTATTATATTATTTATGTCCATTTTTAATGATGATATCTTTCTCACCTTTCCAATTATGTGTACCCAATGGATGCTTAATTAGAGGAGGGGTATTTATTATTGATAATGTTTTTTTATGAGTGATCTTTTAATTTGTATATTGCACCAAATAAAAACTCATCACAATATTCAAATGGATTTATATTCTTTTATGAATACACATATGCATCATGTATATTTTTATCACATTGTGTAGATTTCTATCACATTATCACATTGTTCAAACTTTTATCATATTAACACATCATCTGTAGTTATATCACAAGGTCACATCACCTAGACCCTTATTTTATTCCTACATTGCAAAGAGTCTTAATAACACTTTTAAATGAGAGGAATTTCTTCTTCCTTTTCTACCTTTCTAATTTTTCATATATTTTTTAAGTAAATTGTAGTTTTTTTATTTAAATAATATGTGGGAGACACATTATATACTTTTATTGTTTTATAGGTTTTGATGGAGCATTCATCCTAAGGAGGGTACAAGAATAATATTTATATCATTTTTAAGGATTCATTTATTTTTACGTGTCTAAATATTTAATTTGTATATTGAATAAGAATTTCCATATACTTTGAAATATTTGTTCATGTTAGATTCACGCACACACATCAAATTGGGGGAATGCAATAGTGGATTTAAAATAAGCATACAATTTTCTTTTTTTTTGTTTCCATATTATTGGGAATGTATTAATATAATAGCATATCAAATGGTGACATGCTCTTGTACTAGGTTTGGATCATTGCTCGATCCCTATCTATCTTTATTTCACCCTTTTTTTGTACTAATCTCCATGCATTTTCTACTTATTCATCCATATTTCACTCCATTTGGAATTGGTCTCCATATATTACCTCCCTACCTTGAGATTGCTACTTTATCTTTGCAAACCTTTTTTATTTAATTAATGTAGGCCAATACTTAGGAGTAAAGAAATGATCCTTTGAACCCCAAATTTTCAAGTTTAGATTCAAATATTTTGACCAAATCATACTAGCTATTATGGGCCAAATTAGTACATGTTTCATGTAAAATATTGTTACTTTATTCTACTTAAAGATATTTATTATGTACTTAAACATGTATTGGAATATTCGAGGAGAATAATTAAAGAAAACTTCAATTCTAAAGTAAATTGATTCCATATAATCATAAAGGCCATCTACATGTCTATAAATTTTATCTTCAATATTTCTCACTACTGTTAATTTGGTCCACCAAGAGGCTTGAACTAGGAGAGCTTGTTTACCTATAAAGTTGGAAAGATTCTCAATAATATCTCTAAATTCCACCTTGGTAGATAAATGCATATCATAAGGAAAGGTAGGTAGATATTTTAGTAAACATTCTATTAGATTAGTTCCACTTGACTTAGATCATTATGTCTGTTAGATTTGGTTCATGATAGTCATAATTACACCTGTAAGGATCAAGAATGATATGTATAACTTTCTATGTTATTTCATGAAAGGAAGATAAGATATAAAAACCCTTCTACACCAATTTAAGATGAGGGAAGTAGATATAATATATTATAATAAAAAAATTAAGGAAGAAAAGTGTACCAAGAAATCAC